>CM051657.1:853543-925878 GCA_028020825.1 Podargus strigoides
GGGTCTATAGGGGTCCATAGAGAACTTTGGGGTCCACCATGACCCCATGGAGGTTCTCAGGGGTCCATAGATGATTTGGGGGGGCCCCATGTTCGTTTAGGGGGTCTAGAGTGGTCCATAGAGGACTTTGGGGGCCACCATGACCCCATGGAGGTTCTTAGGGGTCCATAGATGACTTGGGGGTCCCCACACCCCTCTAGGGGTTCCATGGGGCCCCCCCCTCACCTCCTGCAGCAGGTCGGCCTGCTCGATGGCCTTGAGGACGCTCTTCTTGGAGGTGTCCTGGATCTCCCCCCCCATGACAAACTCGTCCAGGATGAAGTAGGCCTTCTCAAAGTTGAAGATGATGTCCAACTCGCAGACCTGCAACCAAGATGGCCGCCGGGAGGAGGCCCCATGGGTATTATGGGGGTGTCTACCCCCCGCAATGGGCCCCCCGAGTTAATGTGTGGAGTGGTATGGATCTAGGGGGGGGAGTTGAGGTGGTTCCATGGTGGATTGTGGTGGCCCCATGGCCGTGGGGGTTGACCTTGAGGTGGCCCCGTGGTCATGGGATGGACCTGGTGGCCCTGAGGTGGCCCATACCATAACCCCGAGGTGGCTTTGGGTTGACCTCATGATGGCCAACCACCCACACCATGACCGTTGGGTGGCCCTGGTGGCCTTGAGGTGGCTCTGGTCACCCTTGAGATGACCTTGGTGGCCTCAAGGTGGCCCTAGCCCCCATACCATTACCCCAAGGTGGCTTTAGATTGACCTCATGATGGCCAAGGACCCACACCATGACCGTTGGGTGGCCCTGGTGGCCTTGAGGTGGCCCTGGTCACCCTTGAGATGACCCTGGTGGCCTCAAGGTGGCCTTGAGGTGGCTCTGGTCACCCTTGAGATGACCCTGGTGGCCTTGAGGTGGCCCTAGCCCCCATACCATTACTCCAAGGTGGCTTTAGGTTGACCTCATGATGGCCAAGGACCCACACCATGACCGTTGGGTGGCCCTGGTGGCCTTAAGGTGGCCCTGGTGACCAATGAGGTGGCCCTGAGGTGGTGCTGGTGGCTCTGAGGTGGCCCTAGTGGCCTCAAGGTGGCCTTTGTCCCCCTTGAGGTGGCCCTGGTGCCATGAGGTGTCCCTGGTGGCCCTGAGGTGGCCCATACTATTACCCCAAGGTGGCTCTGTGTTGACCTCATGATGGCCAGCCACCCATACCATAACCGTTGGGTGGCCCTGGTGGCCTCGAGGTGGCCCCGAGGCAGCCCTGGTGCCCTCGAGATGACCCTGAGGTGGCCCTGGAGACCCATGACCCCCCTGGGGATGTCCCCAAGATGTCCCCAAGCGACTCACGCTGCCGAAGTACTTGTCGAGGAGCTCCACGTAGCGGTGGATGAGCTCCAGGGTGATCAGCTCGTTGTCCTGGCCCTCAATGGCGCAGCAGAAGTAAAGGCTGGCATACCTGGGGGGGGTGGTGACAATGACAACGTGGGGCTGGGGGGGGTGACAAGGACAATATGGATGTGGAGGGGGGCATGGACCCCCAAACTCATCATGGAAAGGGGGGATGTGGCACCAAGGAGCCCCTATATGTGGTGTGGTGAGGCCATACCCACGTTGGCCAGCCCTCAAGTCATGGTTATGGGTGGTTGGGTGGCCTTGGGGACATCAGGGGGGAGTTTTGGAGGGGTGACAATGACATTATGGATCTGGGGGGGCCCACAGATCCCAAAACTCATCATGGAAAGGGGGGATACACCCACAGGGAGCCCCCAAACCTGGTGTGGTGAGGCCACACCCACATTGGCCAACCCTCAAGTCATGGTTATGGACGGGTTGGGTGGCCTTGGGGACATCGGGGGGGCCTTTAGGGTGGGGACAATGACATTATGGATCTTGGGGGGACCATGGACCCTAAAACTCATTGAGGATTGGGGATGACACCCCCAGGGAGCCGCCAAAACTGGTGTGGTGAGGCCATACCCATGTTGGCCAACCCTCAAGTCATGGTGGGTTGGGTGGCCTTGGTGACATCAGGGGGGTTTTCGGGGGGGTGACAATGACATTATGGATCTAGGGAGGCCCAAGGACCCCAAAATGCACTGAGGAAGGGGGGACACACCCTCAGGGAGCCCCTAAATGTAGTGTGGTGAGGCCATACCCACATTGGCCAACCCTCAAGTCATGGTTATGATGGGCTGGGTGGCCTTGGGGACATCAGGGTTTTTTTTCTGGGGGGGGGGACAATGGCATTACGGATCTTGGGGGCCTCACAGATCCCAAAACGCATTGAGAAAGGTGGGACACACCCCCAGGGAGCCCCCAAACCTGGTGTGGTGAGGCCATACCCACGTTGGCCAACCCTCAAGTCATGGTTATGGATAGGTTGGGTGGCCTTGGGGACATTGGGGGGGCCTTTAGGGTGGGGACAATGACATTATGGATCTTGGGGGGCCCATGGACCCCAAAACTCATTGAGGATTGGGGATGACACCCCCAGGGAGCCCTCAAAACTGGTGTGGTGAGGCCATACCCACGTTGGCCAGCCCTCAAGTCATGGTTGTGGATGGGTTGGGTGGCCTTGGGGACATCAGGGGGGAGTTTTGGAGGGGTGACAATGACATTATGGATCTGGGGGGTCCCACAGATCCCAAAACTCATCATGGAAAGGGGGGATACACCCCCAGGGAGCCCCCAAACCTTGTGTGGTGAGGCCACACCCACATTGGCCAACCCTCAAGTCATGGTTATGGATGGGTTGGGTGGCCTTGGGGACATCGGGGGGGCCTTTAGGGTGGGGACAATGATATTATGGATCTTGGGGGGCCCATGGACCCCAAAACTCATTGACGATTGGGGATGACACCCCCAGGGAGCCCCCAAAACTGGTGTGGTGAGGCCATACCCACGTTGGCCAACCCTCAAGTCATGGTCATGGTTGGTTGGGTGGCCTTGGGGACATCAGGGGGGAGTTTTGGAGGGGTGACAATGACATTATGGATCTGGGGGGGCCCACAGATCCCAAAACTCATCATGGAAAGGGGGGATACACCCCCAGGCAGCCCCCAAACCCAGTGTGGTGTGGCCATACCCATGTTGGCCAACCCTCAAGTCATGGTCATGGTTGGTTGGGTGACCTTGGGGACATTGGGGGGGGTCAGGGTGGCCCGGGGTGGGGGTTGTCACCTCTTGTAGACCACCTTGAGGTCCCTCCACTCGAGGAAGCTGCACATCTTGGGCTTGCGGGCCAGCACCACCTGCATCAGCTCCCGCACCATCTTCTTCTTCTCCTTGTCGGGGGTGGCCAGGAACCACTTCTGGAGGCGGAGCTTCCCCTGCCGGCTGAACAGCAGCATGAACCGCATCTGGGGGGGACACGGTCAGTGGGGGGGTATGAACCCCATCTGAGGGGGGGCACAGGGTGTGGGGGGGGTGTGAACCGCATCTGGGGGGGACACGGTCAGTAGGGGGGGTATGAACCCCATCTGAGGGGGGGCACAGGGTGTGTGTGGGGGGTGAAGCGCATCTGGGGGGGACAGGGTCGGGGGGGTGTGAACCCCATCTGGGGGGGGCACAGGGTCGGGGGGGCGTGAACCCCAGCTGGGGGGGGCACAGGGTCGGGGGGGCGTGAACCCCATCTGGGGGGGGCACAGGGTCGGGGGGGTGTGAACCGCATCTGGGGGGGGGGGCACAGGGTCAGGGGGGGTGTGAACCCCAGCTGGGGGGGACAGGGCCAGGGGGGTGTGAACCCCAGCTGGGGGGGGGCAGAGGGTGGGGGTGTGTGAACCGCATCTGGGGGGGACAGGGTTGGGGGGGCGTGAACCCCAGCTGGGGGGGGGCAGAGGGTGGGGGGGTGTGAACCACATCTGGGGGGGGCACAGGGTTGGGTGGGGTGTGAACCCCATCTGGGGGGGGGCACGGTCAGTGGGGGGGGTATGAACCCCATCTGGGGGGGGGGCACATGGTTGGGGGGGGGGTGAACCCCAGCTGGGGGGGGGGACGACACATGGTCAGGGGGGAGGGCATGAACTGCATCTGGGGGGGCACAGGGTCAGGGGGGGCATGAACCCCAGCTGGGGGGCACAGGGTCGGGGGGGTGTGAACCCCAGCTGGGGGGGGGCACAGGGTCGGGGGGGAGTGTATGAACCCCACCTGGGGGGGGCACAAGGTCAGGGGGGGCGTGAACCCCAGCTGGGGGGGACAGGGTCGGGGGGGTGTGAACCGCATCTGGGGGGGACAGGGTCAGGGGGGGCAAGAACCACATCTGGGGGGGAACACCGTCAGTGTGGGGGAGGTATGAGCCCCATCTGGGGGGGCGCACAGGGTCGGGGGGGGTGAACCCCATCTGGGGGGGCACGGGGAGGGCACATGGACTGGGGGGCATGAACCGCATCTGGGGATCATGGGGGGGGCACACAGTTGGGGGGGATGAACTGCATCGGGGGGGGCACATGGTCAGTGGGGGGGGGCACAGAGGGAGGGGTGGGGTCAGAGGGGGGGCAGGGGGGGTCAGAGGAGCAGTGGAGGGGGCAGAGGGGGGGTTAAAAGGGGGGTTGGGGGGGTTAAAGGGGGGGGGTCAGAGGGGGGAATGGGGGGGTCAGAGGGGCGGTTAAAGGGGGGTTGGGAGGGTTAAAGAGGGGGGGATGGGGGGCACAGAGGCAGTAGGGGGGGCATGGGGGGATGGGGGGGGTCAAAGGGGCAATGGGGGGGGCACAGAGGTAGTGGGGGTCAGTGGGGGAATGGGGGGGGTCAAAGGGGGGGGGAGGTCAAAGAGGGGGGAGCAGTGGGGGGGGGGGCAAAGGGGGAGAATGGGGGGGGCAGAGGGTGAGTGGGGGGGGGGACAGAGCAGCGGGGACCTTGGGGGGGGCAGGGGGGGCTGGGGACGGGGCGGGGGGGGGCAAAGTGACAGGGGGACACTGGGGGGGGGGGTGTCTCTGTGGAACACAGAGCTGGCATAGGGGGGGGACACACACAGGTCAGTGTGGGGTCACAGGGCAGGGTCAGAGGTCAGGCCTGGCTTGGGGGCGGGGACACGTGACACCCCCCACCCCCTCCCCCTCCCCTTCCCACGGTGCTCGGGCCTACACCCCCCACCCCCCCCTCCCGGTAACCGCGGGCTCCCCCCTCACCATGGCGCCCTGTCCCGGGGCCGGGGCCGAGGCCGAGGCCTGGGCCTGGTGCTGCCGCCGCTCCCGGGGCGGCGGGGAGCGGGGGGGGGGAAGGGATCCGGCTCCGTCCCCGCTCCGCCTCCCGCCCGCGCCGCGCCGGGCCCGGCCTCAGCGCGCATGCGCCGCCGCACTTCCGGGATGGGCGGGGCCTTGTTGCTACGGTAACGCGCGCTCACTGCGCATGCGCTGAGAGGGCCGGGAGGGGAGGGGAGGGGGCTGTGGAGGAGGCACCCGCGAGCTCACTGCGCATGCGCGGCTGCGCTTTCCCTGAGGGGAGGGGGCGGTTGTCAGGGTAACGAGGGGGCGGGGCTGTTGCCTTGGCAACGGGCGAGCGCGGAGGAGGGGCTGGGCTGGGGGGGGGGGGTATGGATGTGTTTCCATGGCAACGGGGGGGGCAGTTGGGGGGGGGGGAAGGGGTAATTTGGGGACCTGGAGGGGGGGCAGTTTGGGACCCCAAGAACAGGATGTGGTGGTTGACCCCAGCATGACCCCAATGTGGCCCCAACATGACCCCCCAACATGGGGTTGGTTGACCCCAACATGACCTCAACATGACCCCAACATGGGGTTGGTTGACCCCAACATGACCCCAACATGGAGATGGTTGACCCCAACATGACCCCACCATGGGGTTGGTTGACCCCAACATGACCCCAACATGGGGTTGGTTGACCCCAACATGACCCCAACATGACCCCAACATGGGGATGGTTGACCCCAACATGACCCCAACATGGGGTTGGTTGACCCCCAACATGACCCCAACATGGAGATGGTTGACCTCAACATGACCCCAACATGACCCCAACATGGAGATGCTTGACCCCAACATGACCTCAACATGACCCCAACATGGGGTTGGTTGACCCCAACATGACCCCAACATGACCCCCAACATGGGGTTGGTTGACCCCAACGTGACCCCAACATGACCCCAACATGGGGATGGTTGACCCCAACATGACCCCAACATGGAGATGGTTGACCCCAACATGACCCCGACATGGGGTTGGTTGACCCCAACATGACCCCAACACGGGGTTTGTTGACCCCCACCATGACCCCAACATGGGGTTGGTTGACCCCAACATGACCCCAACACGACCCCAACATGGGGTTCGTTGACCTCCGCTCACCCAGAGCCACCCCCCCCCGCCCCGTGTCCCCACCCCATGTCTCACTCTCCTGTCCCATGTCCCCCCACCCTGTGTCTGATGACCCCACCCCATGTCCTGTGACCCCATAAAATGTCCCCACCCACGTCCCACGTTCCTGTCCCACGTCCCCACCCCACGTCCCCACCCCACATCCCATGTCCCCACCCAATGACTCCCACCCCACGTCCCACCTCCCCACCCCATGTCTGATGCCTCCACCCCATGTCCCCACCCCATGTCCCACATCCCCATCCCATGACGTCCCACCACCCCACTGAATGTCCCATATCCCATGACCCACCTCCCCACTCCACATCCCACATCCCCATCCCATGTCCTCACCTCATGTCCCACCTCCCCATCCCATGATGTCCCATGTCCCCATCCCATGTCCCCATCCCATGTCTCATGCCCCTACCCCATGTCCCTACCCCGTGTCCCATATCCACATCCCATGATGTCCCATGTCCTCACCTCATGTCCCACCTCCCCACTCCACATCCCATGTCCCCATCCCATGTCTGATGTCCCCACCTCATGTTCCATGTCCCCACCCCATGTCCCACATCCACATCCCATGATGTCCCACCTCCTCACCTCATGTCCCACCTCCCAACCCCATGTCCCATGTCCCACATCCCATGTCCCCATCCCATGTCTGATGTCCCCACCCCATGCCCCATGTCCCCACCCAATGACCCCACTCTATGTCTGATGTCCCCACCTCATGTTCCATGTCCCCACCCCACGTCCCACCTCCCCATCCCATGATGTCCCATGTCCCACATCCTATGATGTCCCATGTCCCCACCTCATGTCCCACCTCCCCACCTCATGCCCCGTGTCCCCATCCCATGTCCCATGTCCCCACCCCACGTCCCACCTCCCCATCCCATGATGTCCCATGTCCCACATCCTATGATGTCCCATGTCCCCACCTCATGTCCCACCTCCCCACCCCATGTCCCATGTCCCCATCCCATGGCCCACCTCTCCACCCCATGACCCCACCCCATGTCCTACCTCTCCACCCCATGTCCCACCTCCCCATCCCATGTCCCATGTCCCACATCCCATGATGTCCCATGTCCCCATCCCATGTCCCACGTCCCCACCTGATGTCCCACGTCCCCACCCTCCCTTCCCCACGCTGACATCACGGAGCCTTGGAGCTGCCAGGACACACCCAGGTGGCCCTCATGGACTTTGAGGTAGGGTGGGGGTGTCGTGCACCCCGACATGCCGTGTCCCATGGGGTGACGTCCTTGCCGGTAAAAGGGTGTTGTCACCCGTGTCCCTTTGCTCCCTGCCACCCCCCCCCCCCCGGCTCAGATTTCACCCCGCCCCCTCCCAACCTGTGACCAAAGGTCCCTTGGGTGCCCCTCCGTGTCCCATTCCTGCTGCGCCCGCCGGCGGCAGAGGACCCACCACCACTCAAGCTCTGCCTCCTCCCACCCAAGAACCAATGGGGGGTCCTCTGTGGGCCACCTTGACCACGACCTTCATCTTCTTGGTCATTGTGCGAGGTGGGTGGCGTTGGCCATGGGACCTCCCGACTCCCCTGGCACCCTCATGGCTTTGCGGGGGGCACCTTGAGGGCCCCAAGGTTGGCTATAGGGGGGAGAAGGTGTTCTCCAAGGACCTCCTGCTGAAGGATTTGGGGGGGTCCATGGGTCTTTGGGGGGTCCATGGGTCTTTGGGGGGATCCATGGGACTTTGGGGGGGTCCATGGGACTTTGGGGCTCATCTGGAGGATCTTGAAGGAACTTTGGAGAACCAAAGGTTGGTCTTTGAGATGTTGATCTATGGTGGATGTTGGTCCTAGGGGGTGTCCATGGGTCTTTGGGGAGTCCATGAGACTTTGGGGGGATCCATGGGACTTTGGGGGGGTCCATGGGTCTTTGAGACTCATCTGGAGGATCTTGAAGGAACTTTGGAGAACCAAAGGTTGGTCTTTGAGATGTTGATCTATGGTAGATGTTGGTCCTTGGGGGTGTCCATGGGGCTTTGAGGGGTCCATGGGGCTTTGGGGGTGCCCATGGGTCTTTGGGGGCTACTATGGGTCTTTGGGGAGATCGATGGGTTTTTGGGGGTGTCCATGGGGCTTTGAGGGGTCCATGGGGCTTTGGGGGTGTCCATGGGACTTTGGGGTGTCCATGGTTCTTTGAGGGGTCCATGAGTCATTGGGGAGTCCATGGGTCTTTGCAGGGGGTCCATGAAGCTTTGGGCTGTCCATGGGTCTCTGGGGGGGCCCATGGATCTTTGAGACCAAACTGGAGGATCTTGGGAAGACTTGAAAGCTCTTTGGAGAACCAAGGGTTGGGCATTGGTGGGACATCGACCAACAGTGGCCATTGCTCTTGGAAGATCCATAAGTTCATGGAGGTCCATGAGTTTCTGGGGCCCAACTGGAGGATCTAGGGAAGTCTTGGGGACACCTTTGGAGAACCAATGGTTGGTCTATGGTGAGACGTTGACCAGTGGTGAACGTGGATCTTGGGAGGTCCATGGGGCTTTGAGAAGAAACTGGAGGATGGTGGAAAGGCATGGGGACAACTTTGGAGAGCCAAGGGTTGGCTATGGCGGGACCTTGGTGGCCATGGCCGCTGGTGATCATGCAGAGTCACTGTACGTGGGGGGGTGTGGGGTGTGGCACCTCTGGGTTGTCACCACGGGATTGGTGACGAACGAACCAAAGGTTCCCGCTGACCAAGCGTTGTCCCGATGTCCCCAAAGGTGACGCTGAGGCTCCGGGGGACAAAGTGACAGCGAACGGGAGGAGCTGGGACATACCCAGGGTGGGGCCAAGCACACGCCCCTCCCCCCTGGGGAGGGAGAAGAGGAGCGAGCAGGAACCAGGACGAAGGACAGGGAGAATCTCATTGGTGGAGAGCGGCGGACACGCCCGGAGGAGGAGGGAGGAGTTTGTGATTGGGGGCGGGAGGGGAAGGGAGGGGGTGGGGGATGGGACGAGAACAGACGGGAATGAGAAAACTGTGACCACCATCACCAGTGAACATAAAGATACCACAAACATGAGACACACCCCAGATACCAACAAAGCAACTGAGTCGACAGAGACCAACACCACCAACGAGTCTCCTCCTACCACCACCACCGAGTCTCCTCCTACCACCACCACTGAGTCTCCTCTCACCACCACCACCGAGTCTCCTCCTACCACCACCACTGAGTCTCCTCCGACCACCACCACTGAGTCTCCTCTCACCACCACCACTGAGTCTCCTCTCACCACCACCACTGAGTCTCCTTCTACCACCACCACTGAGTCTCCTCTCACCACCACCACTGAGTCTCCTCCGACCACCACCACTGAGTCTCCTTCTACCACCACCACTGAGTCTCCTCCTACCACCACCACTGAGTCTCCTCCTACCACCACCACCGAGTCTCCTCCAACCACCACCACTGAGTCTCCTCTCACCACCACCACTGAGTCTCCTCTCACCACCACCACTGAGTCTCCTCCGACCACCACCACGGAGTCTCCTCTCACCACCACCACTGAGTCTCCTCTCACCACCACCACTGAGTCTCCTCCAACCACCACCACCGAGTCTCCTCTCACCACCACCACTGAGTCTCCTCACACCACCACCACTGAGTCTCCACTCACCACCACCACTGAGTCTCCTCTCACCACCACCACTGAGTCTCATCCTACCACCACCACTGAGTCTCCTCCAACCACCACCACTGAGTCTCCTCCAACCACCACCACCGAGTCTCCTCTCACCACCACCACTGAGTCTCCTCCAACCACCACCACTGAGTCTCCTCTCACCACCACCACTGAGTCTCCTCCGACCACCACCACGGAGTCTCCTCTCACCACCACCACTGAGTCTCCTCCGACCACCACCACTGAGTCTCCTCCTACCACCACCACTGAGTCTCCTCTCACCACCACCACTGAGTCTCCTCCGACCACCACCACGGAGTCTCCTCTCACCACCACCACTGAGTCTCCTCCAACCACCATCACTGAGTCTGCTCCTACCACCACCACTGAGTCTCCTCTCACCACCACCACTGAGTCTCCTCCGACCACCACCACGGAGTCTCCTCTCACCACCACCACTGAGTCTCCTCTCACCACCACCACTGAGTCTCCTCCGACCACCACCACGGAGTCTCCACTCACCACCACCACTGAGTCTCCTCTCACCACCACCACTGAGTCTCATCCTACCACCACCACTGAGTCTCCTCCAACCACCACCACTGAGTCTCATCCTACCACCACCACTGAGTCTCCTCCAACCACCACCACTGAGTCTCCTCTCACCACCACCACTGAGTCTCCTCACACCACCACCACTGAGTCTCCACTCACCACCACCACTGAGTCTCCTCTCACCACCACCACTGAGTCTCCTCCTACCACCACCACTGAGTCTCCTCCTACCACCACCACTGAGTCTCCTCTCACCACCACCACTGAGTCTCCTCACACCACCACCACTGAGTCTCCACTCACCACCACCACTGAGTCTCCTCCGACCACCACCACTGAGTCTCCTCCTACCACCACCACTGAGTCTCCTCTCACCACCACCACTGAGTCTCCTCCTACCACCACCACCGAGTCTCCTCTCACCACCACCACTGAGTCTCCTCACACCACCACCACTGAGTCTCCACTCACCACCACCACTGAGTCTCCTCCGACCACCACCACTGAGTCTCCTCCTACCACCACCACTGAGTCTCCTCTCACCACCACCACTGAGTCTCCTCCTACCACCACCACTGAGTCTCCTCCGACCACCACCACCGAGCCTCCTCCAACCACCACCACTGAGTCTCCTCTCACCACCACCACTGAGTCTCCTCTCACCACCACCACTGAGTCTCCTCCAACCACCACCACCGAGCCTCCTCCAACCACCACCACTGAGTCTCCTCTCACCACCACCACTGAGTCTCCTCCAACCACCACTACTGAGTCTCCTCTCACCACCACCACTGAGACTCCTCCTACCACCACCACTGAGTCTCCTCCCACCACCACCACTGAGTCTCCTCCAACCACCACCACTGAGACTCCTCCTACCACCACCACTGAGTCTCCTCCTACCACCACCACTGAGACTCCTCCTACCACCACCACTGAGTCTCCTCCGACCACCACCACTGAGTCTCCTCTCACCACCACCACTGAGTCTCCTCCAACCACCACCACTGAGTCTCCTCTCACCACCACCACTGAGACTCCTCCTACCACCACCACTGAGTCTCCTCCCACCACCACCACTGAGTCTCCTCCTACCACCACCACTGAGACTCCTCCTACCACCACCACTGAGTCTCCTCCTACCACCACCACTGAGACTCCTCTCACCACCACCACTGAGTCTCCTCCTACCACCACCACTGAGACTCCTCCTACCACCACCACTGAGTCTCCTCCTACCACCACCACTGAGTCTCCTCCAACCACCACCACTGAGTCTCCTCCAACCACCACCACTGAGTCTCCTCCTACCACCACCACTGAGTCTCCTCTCACCACCACCACTGAGTCTCCTCTCACCACCACCACTGAGTCTCCTCCGACCACCACCACTGAGTCTCCTCCTACCACCACCACTGAGTCTCCTCCAACCACCACCACTGAGTCTCCTCTCACCACCACCACTGAGTCTTCTCCTACCACCACCACTGAGTCTCCTCTCACCACCAACACTGAGTCTCCTCCTACCACCACCACTGAGTCTCCTCTCACCACCACCACTGAGTCTCCTCCAACCACCACCACTGAGTCTCCTCTCACCACCACCACTGAGTCTTCTCCTACCACCACCACTGAGTCTCCTCCTACCACCACCACTGAGTCTCCTCCTACCACCACCACTGAGTCTGCTCCTACCAGCACCACTGAGTCTCCTCCTACCACCACCACTGAGTCTCCTCTCACCACCACCACTGAGTCTCCTCCTACCACCACCACTGAGTCTCCTCCAACCACCACCACTGAGTCTGCTCCTACCACCAGCACTGAGTCTCCTCTCACCACCACCACTGAGTCTGCTCCTACCACCAGCACTGAGTCTCCTCTCACCACCACCACTGAGTCTCCTCCTACCACCACCACTGAGTCTCCTCTCACCACCACCACTGAGTCTCCTCCAACCACCACCACTGAGACTCCTCCTACCACCACCACTGAGTCTCCTCCGACCACCACCACTGAGTCTCCTCTCACCACCACCACTGAGTCTCCTCCTACCACCACCACTGAGTCTCCTCCAACCACCACCACTGAGTCTCCTCTCACCACCACCACTGAGTCTCCTCCGACCACCACCACTGAGTCTGTTCCTACCACCACCACTGAGCCTGCTCCTACCACCACCACTGAGTCTCCTCCAACCACCACCACTGAGTCTCCTCTCACCACCACCACCGAGTCTCCTCCAACCACCACCACTGAGTCTCCTCTCACCACCACCACCGAGTCTCCTCCAACAACCACCACTGAGTCTCCTCCTACTACCACCACTGAGTCTCCTCCTACCACCACCACTGAGTCTCCTCCTACTACCACCACTGAGTCTCCTCCTACCACCACCACCGAGTCTCCTCCAACCACCACCACTGAGTCTCCTCTCACCACCACCACTGAGTCTCCTCTCACCACCACCACTGAGTCTCCTCCGACCACCACCACGGAGTCTCCTCTCACCACCACCACTGAGTCTCCTCTCACCACCACCACTGAGTCTCCTCTCACCACCACCACTGAGTCTCCTCCAACCACCACCACCGAGTCTCCTCTCACCACCACCACTGAGTCTCCTCACACCACCACCACTGAGTCTCCACTCACCACCACCACTGAGTCTCCTCTCACCACCACCACTGAGTCTCATCCTACCACCACCACTGAGTCTCCTCCAACCACCACCACTGAGTCTCCTCCAACCACCACCACCGAGTCTCCTCTCACCACCACCACTGAGTCTCCTCCAACCACCACCACTGAGTCTCCTCTCACCACCACCACTGAGTCTCCTCCGACCACCACCACGGAGTCTCCTCTCACCACCACCACTGAGTCTCCTCCGACCACCACCACTGAGTCTCCTCCTACCACCACCACTGAGTCTCCTCTCACCACCACCACTGAGTCTCCTCCGACCACCACCACGGAGTCTCCTCTCACCACCACCACTGAGTCTCCTCCAACCACCATCACTGAGTCTGCTCCTACCACCACCACTGAGTCTCCTCTCACCACCACCACTGAGTCTCCTCCGACCACCACCACGGAGTCTCCTCTCACCACCACCACTGAGTCTCCTCTCACCACCACCACTGAGTCTCCTCCGACCACCACCACGGAGTCTCCACTCACCACCACCACTGAGTCTCCTCTCACCACCACCACTGAGTCTCATCCTACCACCACCACTGAGTCTCCTCCAACCACCACCACTGAGTCTCATCCTACCACCACCACTGAGTCTCCTCCAACCACCACCACTGAGTCTCCTCTCACCACCACCACTGAGTCTCCTCACACCACCACCACTGAGTCTCCACTCACCACCACCACTGAGTCTCCTCTCACCACCACCACTGAGTCTCCTCCTACCACCACCACTGAGTCTCCTCCTACCACCACCACTGAGTCTCCTCTCACCACCACCACTGAGTCTCCTCACACCACCACCACTGAGTCTCCACTCACCACCACCACTGAGTCTCCTCCGACCACCACCACTGAGTCTCCTCCTACCACCACCACTGAGTCTCCTCTCACCACCACCACTGAGTCTCCTCCTACCACCACCACCGAGTCTCCTCTCACCACCACCACTGAGTCTCCTCACACCACCACCACTGAGTCTCCACTCACCACCACCACTGAGTCTCCTCCGACCACCACCACTGAGTCTCCTCCTACCACCACCACTGAGTCTCCTCTCACCACCACCACTGAGTCTCCTCCTACCACCACCACTGAGTCTCCTCCGACCACCACCACCGAGCCTCCTCCAACCACCACCACTGAGTCTCCTCTCACCACCACCACTGAGTCTCCTCCTACCACCACCACTGAGTCTCCTCCGACCACCACCACTGAGTCTCCTCCTACCACCACCACTGAGTCTCCTCTCACCACCACCACTGAGTCTCCTCCAACCACCACCACCGAGCCTCCTCCAACCACCACCACTGAGTCTCCTCTCACCACCACCACTGAGTCTCCTCCAACCACCACTACTGAGTCTCCTCTCACCACCACCACTGAGACTCCTCCTACCACCACCACTGAGTCTCCTCCCACCACCACCACTGAGTCTCCTCCAACCACCACCACTGAGACTCCTCCTACCACCACCACTGAGTCTCCTCCTACCACCACCACTGAGACTCCTCCTACCACCACCACTGAGTCTCCTCCGACCACCACCACTGAGTCTCCTCTCACCACCACCACTGAGTCTCCTCCAACCACCACCACTGAGTCTCCTCTCACCACCACCACTGAGACTCCTCCTACCACCACCACTGAGTCTCCTCCCACCACCACCACTGAGTCTCCTCCTACCACCACCACTGAGACTCCTCCTACCACCACCACTGAGTCTCCTCCTACCACCACCACTGAGACTCCTCTCACCACCACCACTGAGTCTCCTCCTACCACCACCACTGAGACTCCTCCTACCACCACCACTGAGTCTCCTCCTACCACCACCACTGAGTCACCTCTCACCACCACCACTGAGTCTCCTCCTACCACCACCACTGAGTCTCCTCCAACCACCACCACTGAGTCTCCTCCTACCACCACCACTGAGTCTCCTCTCACCACCACCACTGAGTCTCCTCTCACCACCACCACTGAGTCTCCTCCGACCACCACCACTGAGTCTCCTCCTACCACCACCACTGAGTCTCCTCCAACCACCACCACTGAGTCTCCTCTCACCACCACCACTGAGTCTTCTCCTACCACCACCACTGAGTCTCCTCTCACCACCAACACTGAGTCTCCTCCTACCACCACCACTGAGTCTCCTCTCACCACCACCACTGAGTCTCCTCCAACCACCACCACTGAGTCTCCTCTCACCACCACCACTGAGTCTCCTCCTACCACCACCACTGAGTCTCCTCCTACCACCACCACTGAGTCTGCTCCTACCAGCACCACTGAGTCTCCTCCTACCACCACCACTGAGTCTCCTCTCACCACCACCACTGAGTCTCCTCCTACCACCACCACTGAGTCTCCTCCAACCACCACCACTGAGTCTGCTCCTACCACCAGCACTGAGTCTCCTCTCACCACCACCACTGAGTCTGCTCCTACCACCAGCACTGAGTCTCCTCTCACCACCACCACTGAGTCTCCTCCTACCACCACCACTGAGTCTCCTCTCACCACCACCACTGAGTCTCCTCCAACCACCACCACTGAGACTCCTCCTACCACCACCACTGAGTCTCCTCCGACCACCACCACTGAGTCTCCTCTCACCACCACCACTGAGTCTCCTCCTACCACCACCACTGAGTCTCCTCCAACCACCACCACTGAGTCTCCTCTCACCACCACCACTGAGTCTCCTCCGACCACCACCACTGAGTCTCCTCCTACCACCACCACTGAGACTCCTCCTACCACCACCACTGAGTCTCCTCCTACCACCACCACTGAGTCTCCTCCGACCACCACCACTGAGTCTCCTCCCACCACCACCACTGAGTCTCCTCCTACCACCACCACCGAGTCTCCTTCAACCACCACCACCGAGTCTCCTTCAACCAGCACCACCGAGTCTCCTCCAACCACCACCACTGAGTCCCCTCTCACCACCACCACTGAGTCTCCTCCGACCACCACCACTGAGTCTCCTCCTACCACCACCACTGAGTCTCCTCCAACCACCACCACTGAGTCTCCTCTCACCACCACCACTGAGTCTGCTCCTACCACCAGCACTGAGTCTCCTCTCACCACCACCACTGAGTCTCCTCCTACCACCACCACTGAGTCTCCTCTCACCACCACCACTGAGTCTCCTCCTACCACCACCACTGAGTCTCCTCCAACCACCACCACCGAGTCTCCTTCAACCACCTCCACCGAGTCCCCTCCAACAACCACCACTGAGTCTCCTCCAACCACCACCACTGAGTCTCCTCTCACCACCACCACTGAGTCTCCTCTCACCACCACCACTGAGTCTCCTCCAACCACCACTACTGAGTCTCCTCCTACCACCACCACTGAGTCTCCTCTCACCACCACCACTGAGTCTCCTCCGACCACCACCACTGAGTCTCCTCCAACCACCACCACTGAGTCTCCTCACACCACCACCACTGAGTCTCCTCTCACCACCACCACTGAGTCTCCTCCGACCACCACCACTGAGTCTCCTCCTACCACCACCACTGAGTCTCCTCCAACCACCACCACTGAGTCTCCTCTCACCACCACCACTGAGTCTCCTCTCACCACCACCACTGAGTCTCCTCCTACCACCACCACTGAGTCTCCCCCCACCACCACCACTGAGTCTCCTCCTACCACCATCACTGAGTCTCCTCTCACCACCACCACCGAGTCTCCTCCGACCACCACCACTGAGTCTGCTCCTACCACCACCACTGAGTCTCCTCCCACCACCACCACTGAGTCTCCTCCTACCACCATCACTGAGTCTCCTCTCACCACCACCACCGAGTCTCCTCCAACCACCACCACTGAGTCTCCTCTCACCACCACCACTGAGTCTCCTCCAACCACCACCACTGAGTCTCCTCTCACCACCACCACCGAGTCTCCTCCGACCACCACCACTGAGTCTCCTCTCACCACCACCACTGAGTCTCCTCCAACCACCACCACTGAGTCTCCTCTCACCACCACCACCGAGTCTCCTCCGACCACCACCACTGAGTCTCCTCTCACCACCACCACTGAGTCTCCTCCGACCACCACCACTGAGTCTCCTCTCACCACCACCACTGAGTCTCCTCTCACCACCACCACTGAGTCTCCTCCTACCACCATCACTGAGTCTCCTCTCACCACCACCACCGAGTCTCCTCCGACCACCACCACTGAGTCTCCTCTCACCACCACCACTGAGTCTCCTCCTACCACCATCACTGAGTCTCCTCTCACCACCACCACCGAGTCTCCTCCGACCACCACCACTGAGTCTCCTCTCACCACCACCACTGAGTCTCCTCTCACCACCACCACTGAGTCTGCTCCTACCACCACCACTGAGTCTCCTCCCACCACCACCACTGAGTCTCCTCCTACCACCATCACTGAGTCTCCTCTCACCACCACCACCGAGTCTCCTCCAACCACCACCACTGAGTCTCCTCTCACCACCACCACTGAGTCTCCTCCAACCACCACCACTGAGTCTCCTCTCACCACCACCACTGAGTCTCCTCCGACCACCACCACTGAGTCTCCTCTCACCACCACCACTGAGTCTCCTCTCACCACCACCACTGAGTCTCCTCCTACCACCATCACTGAGTCTCCTCTCACCACCACCACCGAGTCTCCTCCGACCACCACCACTGAGTCTCCTCTCACCACCACCACTGAGTCTCCTCCAACCACCACCACTGAGTCTCCTCTCACCACCATCACTGAGTCTCCTCTCACCACCACCACTGAGTCTCCTCTCACCACCATCACTGAGTCTCCTCTCACCACCACCACTGAGTCTCCTCTCACCACCACCACCGAGTCTACTCCAACCACCACCACTGAGTCTCCTCCTACCACCACCACTGAGTCTCCTCTCACCACCACCACTGAGACTCCTCTCACCACCACCACTGAGTCTCCTCTCACCACCACCACCGAGACTCCTCCGACCACCACCACTGAGTCTCCTCTCACCACCACCTCCGAGTCTCCTCCGACCACCACCACTGAGTCTCCTCTCACCACCACCACCGAGACTCCTCCGACCACCACCACTGAGTCTCCTCCAACCACCACCACAGAGTCTCCTCTCACCACCACCACTGAGTCTCCTCTCACCACCACCACTGAGTCTCCTCCGACCACCACCACTGAGTCTCCTCTCACCACCACCACCGAGTCTACTCCAACCACCACCACTGAGTCTCCTCCAACCACCACCACAGAGTCTCCTCTCACCACCACCACTGAGTCTCCTCTCACCACCACCACTGAGTCTCCTCCGACCACCACCACTGAGTCTCCTCTCACCACCACCACCGAGTCTACTCCAACCACCACCACTGAGTCTCCTCCTACCACCACCACTGAGTCTCCTCTCACCACCACCACTGAGTCTCCTCTCACCACCACCACTGAGTCTCCTCCGACCACCACCACTGAGTCTCCTCCTACCACCACCACTGAGTCTCCTCTCACCACCACCACTGAGTCTCCTCCAACCACCACCACTGAGTCTCCTCCTACCACCACCACTGAGTCTCCTCTCACCACCACCACTGAGTCTCCTCCTACCACCACCACTGAGTCTCCTCTCACCACCACCACTGAGTCTCCTCTCACCACCACCACTGAGTCTCCTCCTACCACCACCACGGAGTCTCCTCTCACCACCACCACTGAGTCTCCTCCAACCACCACCACTGAGTCTCCTCCAACCACCACCACTGACTCTCCTCTCACCACCACCACTGAGTCTCCTCCTACCACCACCACTGAGTCTCCTCTCACCACCACCACTGTGTCTCCTCCGACCACCACCACTGAGTCTCCTCCTACCACCACCACTGAGTCACCTCTCACCACCACCACTGAGTCTCCTCCAACCACCACCACTGAGTCTCCTCCGACCACCACCACTGAGTCTCCTCTCACCACCACCACTGAGTCTCCTCCAACCACCACCACGGAGTCTCCTCTCACCATCACCACTGAGTCTCCTCTCACCACCACCACTGAGTCTCCTCTCACCACCACCACTGAGTCTCCTCCAACCACCACCACTGAGTCTCCTCCTACCACCACCACTGAGTCTCCTCTCACCACCACCACTGAGTCTCCTCCAACCACCACCACGGAGTCTCCTCTCACCATCACCACTGAGTCTCCTCTCACCACCACCACTGAGTCTCCTCTCACCACCACCACTGAGTCTCCTCCAACCACCACCACTGAGTCTCCTCTCACCACCACCACTGAGTCTCCTCCAACCACCACCACGGAGTCTCCTCTCACCATC
This sequence comes from Podargus strigoides, assembly GCA_028020825.1. Classification (NCBI taxonomy): domain Eukaryota; kingdom Metazoa; phylum Chordata; class Aves; order Caprimulgiformes; family Podargidae; genus Podargus; species Podargus strigoides. The sequence continues at coordinate 873,096 of CM051657.1, forward strand.
ACCACTGAGTCTCCTCTCACCACCACCACTGAGTCTCCTCTCACCACCACCACTGAGTCTCCTCCAACCACCACCACTGAGTCTCCTCCGACCACCACCACTGAGTCTCCTCTCACCACCACCACTGAGTCTCCTCTCACCACCACCACTGAGTCTCCTCCAACCACCACCACCGAGTCTACTCCAACCACCACCACTGAGTCTCCTCTCACCACCACCACTGAGTCTCCTCCTACCACCACCACTGAGTCTCCTCCAACCACCACCACTGAGTCTCCTCTCACCACCACCACTGAGTCTCCTCCGACCATCACCACTGAGTCTCCTCTCACCACCACCACTGAGTCTCCTCCCACCACCACCACTGAGTCTCCTCTCACCACCACCACTGAGTCTCCTCCAACCACCACCACCGAGTCTACTCCAACCACCACCACTGAGTCTCCTCTCACCACCACCACTGAGTCTCCTCTCACCACCACCACTGAGTCTCCTCCTACCACCACCACTGAGACTCCTTCTACCACCACCACTGAGTCTACTCTCACCACCACCACCGAGTCTACTCCAACCACCACCACTGAGTCTCCTCTCACCACCACCACTGAGTCTCCTCCAACCACCACCACTGAGTCTCCTCTCACCACCACCACTGAGACTCCTCCTACCACCACCACTGAGTCTCCTCCAACCACCACCACTGAGTCTCCTCCTACCACCACCACTGAGTCTCCTCCAACCACCACCACCGAGTCTCCTCTCACCACCACCACTGAGTCTCCTCTCACCACCACCACTGAGTCTCCTCCAACCACCACCACTGAGTCTCCTCCTACCACCACCACTGAGTCTCCTCCAACCACCACCACCGAGTCTCCTCTCACCACCACCACTGAGTCTCCTCCGACCACCACCACTGAGTCTCCTTTCACCACCACCACTGAGTCTCCTCTCACCACCACCACTGAGTCTCCTCCTACCACCACCACTGAGTCTCCTCCTACCACCACCACTGAGTCTCCTCTCACCACCACCACTGAGTCTCCTCTCACCACCACCACTGAGTCTCCTCCTACCACCATCACTGAGTCTCCTCTCACCACCACCACCGAATCTCCTCCAACCACCACCACTGAGTCTCCTCTCACCACCACCACTGAGTCTCCTCCAACCACCACCACTGAGTCTCCTCTCACCACCACCACTGAGTCTCCTCCTACCACCACCACCGAGTCTCCTCTCACCACCACCACTGAGTCTCCTCTCACCACCACCACTGAGTCTCCTCCGACCACCACCACTGAGTCTCCTCTGACCACCACCACTGAGTCTCCTCCGACCACCACCACTGAGTCTCCTCTGACCTCCACCACTGAGTCTCCTCCAACCACCACCACTGAGTCTCCTCTCACCACCACCACTGAGTCTCCTCTCACCACCACCACTGAGTCTCCTCTCACCACCACCACCGAGTCTACTCCAACCACCACCACTGAGTCTCCTCCGACCACCACCACTGAGTCTCCTCTCACCACCACCACTGAGTCTCCTCTCACCACCACCACTGAGACTCCTCCTACCACCACCACTGAGTCTCCTCTCACCACCACCACTGAGACTCCTCCTACCACCACCACTGAGTCTCCTCTCACCACCACCACTGAGTCTCCTCCTACCACCACCACTGAGTCTCCTCTCACCACCACCACTGAGTCTCCTCTCACCACCACCACTGAGTCTCCTCCAACCACCACCACTGAGTCTCCTCTCACCACCACCACTGAGTCTCCTCTCACCACCACCACTGAGTCTCCTCCTACCACCACCACTGAGTCTCCTCTCACCACCACCACTGAGTCTCCTCTCACCACCACCACTGAGTCTGCTCCTACCACCACCACTGAGTCTCCTCTCACCACCAGCACTGAGTCTCCTCTCACCACCACCACTGAGTCTCCTCCTACCACCACCACTGAGTCTCCTCTCACCACCACCACTGAGTCTCCTCTCACCACCACCACTGAGTCTCCTCCGACCACCACCACTGAGTCTCCTCTCACCACCACCACTGAGTCTCCTCCTACCACCACCACTGAGTCTCCTCTCACCACCACCACTGAGTCTCCTCCGACCACCACCACTGAGTCTCCTCCAGCCACCACCACTGAGTCTGCTCCTACCACCACCACTGTGTCTCCTCTCACCAGCAACACTGAGTCTCCTCTCACCACCACCTCCGAGTCTCCTCCGACCACCACCACTGAGTCTCCTCTCACCACCACCAGTGAGTCTCCTCCTACCACCACCACTGAGTCTCCTCCGACCACCACCACTGAGTCTCCTCCGACCACCACCACTGAGTCTCCTCTCACCACCACCACTGAGTCTCCTCCGACCACCACCACTGAGTCTCCTCTCACCACCATCACTGAGTCTCCTCTCACCACCACCACCGAGTCTACTCCAACCACCACCACTGAGTCTCCTCCTACCACCACCACTGAGTCTCCTCTCACCACCACCACCGAGACTCCTCCGACCACCACCACTGAGTCTCCTCTCACCACCACCACCGAGACTCATCCGACCACCACAACTGAGTCTCCTCCAACCACCACCACAGAGTCTCCTCTCACCACCACCACTGAGTCTCCTCCGACCACCACCACTGAGTCTCCTCTCACCACCACCACTGAGTCTCCTCCGACCACCACCACTGAGTCTCCTCTCACCACCACCACCGAGTCTACTCCAACCACCACCACTGAGTCTCCTCCGACCACCACCACTGAGTCTCCTCTCACCACCACCACTGAGTCTCCTCTCACCACCACCACTGAGACTCCTCCGACCACCACCACTGAGTCTCCTCTCACCACCACCACTGAGTCTCCTCCTACCACCACCACTGAGTCTCCTCTCACCACCACCACTGAGTCTCCTCCAACCACCACCACCGAGTCTACTCCAACCACCACCACTGAGTCTCCTCTCACCACCACCACTGAGTCTCCTCTCACCACCACCACTGAGTCTCCTCCAACCACCACCACTGAGTCTCCTCCTACCACCACCACTGAGTCTCCTCCAACCACCACCACTGAGTCTCCTCTCACCACCACCACTGAGTCTCCTCCTACCACCACCACTGAGTCTGCTCCTACCACCACCACTGAGTCTCCTCTCAGCACCACCACTGAGTCTCCTCTCACCACCACTACTGAGTCTCCTCCTACCACCACCACTGAGTCTGCTCCTACCACCACCACTGAGTCTCCTCTCACCACCACCACCGAGTCTCCTCTCACCACCACCACTGAGTCTCCTCTCACCACCACCACTGAGTCTCCTCCGACCACCACCACTGAGTCTCCTCCTACCACCACCACTGAGTCTCCTCCAACCACCACCACTGAGTCTCCTCTCACCACCACCACCGAGTCTCCTCTCACCACCACCACTGAGTCTCCTCCAACCACCACCACTGAGTCTCCTCCTACCACCACCACTGAGTCTCCTCTCACCACCACCACTGAGTCTCCTCCAACCACCACCACTGAGTCTCCTCTCACCACCACCACTGAGTCTCCTCTCACCACCACCACTGAGTCTCCTCCTACCACCACCACTGAGTCTCCTCTCACCACCACCACTGAGTCTCCTCTCACCACCACCACTGAGTCTCCTCCAACCACCACCACTGAGTCTCCTCTCACCACCACCACTGAGTCTCCTCCAACCACCACCACTGAGTCTCCTCTCACTACCACCACTGAGTCTCCTCCTACCACCACCACTGAGTCTCCTCCGACCACCACCACTGAGTCTCCTCCTACCACCACCACTGAGTCTCCTCTCACCACCACCACTGAGTCTCCTCCGACCACCACCACTGAGTCTCCTCCTACCACCACCACTGAGTCTCCTCCGACCACCACCACTGAGTCTCCTCCTACCACCACCACTGAGTCTCCTCCGACCACCACCACTGAGTCTCCTCCTACCACCACCACTGAGTCTCCTCCAACCACCACCACTGAGTCTCCTCTCACCACCACCACTGAGTCTCCTCTCACCACCACCACTGAGTCTCCTCTCACGACCACCACCACTGAGTCTCCTCCTACCACCACCACTGAGTCTCCTCCGACCACCACCACTGAGTCTCCTCCTACCACCACCACTGAGTCTCCTCCGACCACCACCACTGAGTCTCCTCTCACCACCACCACTGAGTCTCCTCTCACCACCACCACTGAGTCTCCTCCTACCACCACCACTGAGTCTCCTCCGACCACCACCACTGAGTCTCCTCTCACCACCACCACTGAGTCTCCTCTCACCACCACCACTGAGTCTCCTCTCACCACCACCACTGAGTCTCCTCCGACCACCACCACTGAGTCTCCTCTGACCACCACCACTGAGTCTCCTCTCACCACCACCACTGAGTCTCCTCCTACCACCACCACTGAGTCTCCTCCGACCACCACCACTGAGTCTCCTCTCACCACCACTGAGTCTCCTCCTACCACCACCACTGAGTCTCCTCCAACCACCACCACTGAGTCTCCTCTCACGACCACCACTGAGTCTCCTCTCACCACCACCACTGAGTCTCCTCCTACCACCACCACTGAGTCTCCTCCGACCACCACCACTGAGTCTCCTCTCACCACCACCACTGAGTCTCCTCCAACCACCACCACTGAGTCTCCTCCAACCACCACCACTGAGTCTCCTCTCACCACCACCACTGAGTCTCCTCTCACCACCACCACTGAGTCTCCTCCTACCACCACCACTGAGTCTCCTCCAACCACCACCACCGAGTCTCCTCTCACCACCACCACTGAGTCTCCTCCGACCACCACCACTGAGTCTCCTTTCACCACCACCACTGAGTCTCCTCTCACCACCACCACTGAGTCTCCTCCTACCACCACCACTGAGTCTCCTCCGACCACCACCACTGAGTCTCCTCTCACCACCACCACTGAGTCTCCTCTCACCACCACCACCGAGTCTCCTCCAACCACCACCACTGAGTCTCCTCCTACCACCACCACTGAGTCTCCTCCAACCACCACCACTGAGTCTCCTCCGACCACCACCACTGAGTCTCCTCCGACCACCACCACTGAGTCTCCTCTCACCACCACCACCGAGTCTCCTCCTACCACCACCACTGAGTCTCCTCCAACCACCACCACTGAGTCTCCTCCGACCACCACCACTGAGTCTCCTCCGACCACCACCACTGAGTCTCCTCTCACCACCACCACCGAGTCTCCTCCAACCACCACCACTGAGTCTCCTCTCACCACCACCACCGAGTCTCCTCCTACCACCACCACTGAGTCTCCTCTCACCACCACCACTGAGTCTCCTCCTACCACCACCACTGAGTCTCCTTTCACCACCACCACTGAGTCTCCTCCAACCACCACCACTGAGTCTCCTCTCACCACCACCACTGAGTCTCCTCTCACCACCACCACCGAGTCTCCTCCTACCACCACCACTGAGTCTCCTTTCACCACCACCACTGAGTCTCCTCCAACCACCACCACTGAGTCTCCTCTCACGACCACCACTGAGTCTCCTCTCACCACCACCACTGAGTCTCCTCCTACCACCACCACTGAGTCTCCTCCGACCACCACCACTGAGTCTCCTCTCACCACCACCACTGAGTCTCCTCCAACCACCACCACTGAGTCTCCTCCAACCACCACCACTGAGTCTCCTCTCACCACCACCACTGAGTCTCCTCTCACCACCACCACTGAGTCTCCTCCTACCACCACCACTGAGTCTCCTCCTACCACCACCACTGAGTCTCCTCCGACCACCACCACTGAGTCTCCTCTCACCACCACCACTGAGTCTCCTCCAACCACCACCACTGAGTCTCCTCCAACCACCACCACTGAGTCTCCTCTCACCACCACCACTGAGTCTCCTCTCACCACCACCACCGAGTCTCCTCCAACCACCACCACTGAGTCTCCTCTCACCACCACCACCGAGTCTCCTCCGACCACCACCACTGCGTCTCCTCTCACCACCACCACTGAGTCTCCTCCTACCACCACCACTGAGTTTCCTCCAACCACCACCACTGAGTCTCCTCCGACCACCACCACTGAGTCTCCTCTAACCACCACCACCGAGTCTCCTCCTACCACCACCACTGAGTCTCCTCTCACCACCACCACTGAGTCTCCTCCAACCACCACCACTGAGTCTCCTCCAACCACCACCACTGAGTCTCCTCCGACCACCACCACTGAGTCTCCTCTAACCACCACCACCGAGTCTCCTCCTACCACCACCACTGAGTCTCCTCTCACCACCACCACTGAGTCTCCTCCAACCACCACCACTGAGTCTCCTCCTACCACCACCACCGAGTCTCCTCCTACCACCACCACTGAGTCTCCTCTCACCACCACCACTGAGTCTCCTCCTACCACCACCACTGAGTCTCCTCCTACCACCACCACTGAGACTCCTCTCACCACCACCACTGAGCCTCCTCTCACGACCACCACCACTGAGTCTCCTCCTACCACCACCACTGAGTCTCCTCTCACCACCACCACTGAGTCTCCTCCTACCACCACCACTGAGTCTCCTCCTACCACCACCACTGAGTCTCCTCTCACCACCACCACTGAGTCTCCTCCAACCACCACCACTGAGTCTCCTCCGACCACCACCACTGAGTCTCCTCTAACCACCACCACCGAGTCTCCTCCTACCACCACCACTGAGTCTCCTCTCACCACCACCACTGAGTCTCCTCCTACCACCACCACTGAGTCTCCTCTCACCACCACCACTGAGTCTCCTCCAACCACCACCACTGAGTCTCCTCTCACCACCACCACTGAGTCTCCTCCTACCACCACCACTGAGTCTCCTCCTACCACCACCACTGAGACTCCTCTCACCACCACCACTGAGTCTCCTCTCACGACCACCACCACTGAGTCTCCTCCTACCACCACCACTGAGTCTCCTCTCACCACCACCACTGAGTCTCCTCTCACCACCACCACTGAGTCTCCTCCTACCACCACCACTGAGTCTCCTCCTACCACCACCACTGAGTCTCCTCTCACCACCACCACTGAGTCTCCTCCAACCACCACCACTGAGTCTCCTCTCACCACTACCACTGAGTCTCCTCCAACCACCACCACTGAGTCTCCTCCTACCACCACCACTGAGTCTCCTCTGACCACCACCACCGAGTCTCCTCTCACCACCACCACTGAGTCTCCTCCGACCACCACCACTGAGTCTCCTTTCACCACCACCACTGAGTCTCCTCCAACCACCACCACCGAGTCTCCTCTCACCACCACCACTGAGTCTCCTCCGACCACCACCACAGAGTCTCCTTTCACCACCACCACTGAGTCTCCTCTCACCACCACCTCCGAGTCTCCTCCGACCACCACCACTGAGTCTCCTCTCACCACCACCACTGAGTCTCCTCTCACCACCACCACTGAGTCTCCTCTCACCACCACCACTGAGTCTCCTCCGACCACCACCACAGAGTCTCCTTTCACCACCACCACTGAGTCTCCTCTCACCACCACCTCCGAGTCTCCTCCGACCACCACCACTGAGTCTCCTCTCACCACCACCACTGAGTCTCCTCCTACCACCACCACTGAGTCTCCTCCTACCACCACCACTGAGTCTCCTCCAACCACCACCACCGAGTCTCCTCTCACCACCACCACTGAGTCTCCTCCGACCACCACCACTGAGTCTCCTTTCACCTCCACCACTGAGTCTCCTCTCACCACCACCACTGAGTCTCCTCCTACCACCACCACTGAGTCTCCTCCGACCACCACCACTGAGTCTCCTCTCACCACCACCACTGCGTCTCCTCTCACCACCACCACTGAGTCTCCTCCTACCACCACCACTGAGTCTCCTCTCACCACCACCACTGAGTCTCCTCCTACCACCACCACTGAGTCTCCTCCAACCACCACCACTGAGTCTCCTCCGACCACCACCACTGAGTCTCCTCTCACCACCACCACCGAGTCTCCTCCTACCACCACCACTGAGTCTCCTCTCACCACCACCACTGAGTCTCCTCCTACCACCACCACTGAGTCTCCTCTCACCACCACCACTGAGTCTCCTCCAACCACCACCACTGAGTCTCCTTTCACCACCACCACTGAGTCTCCTCCAACCACCACCACTGAGTCTCCTCTCACCACCACCACTGAGTCTCCTCCTACCACCACCACTGAGTCTCCTCCTACCACCACCACTGAGACTCCTCTCACCACCACCACTGAGTCTCCTCCGACCACCACCACTGAGTCTCCTCCTACCACCACCACTGAGTCTCCTCCGACCACCACCACTGAGTCTCCTCCTACCACCACCACTGAGTCTCCTCCGACCACCACCACTGAGTCTCCTCCTACCACCACCACTGAGTCTCCTCCAACCACCACCACTGACTCTCCTCCAACCACCACCACTGAGTCTCCTCCGACCACCACCACTGAGTCTCCTCTCACCACCACCACTGAGTCTCCTCTCACGACCACCACCACTGAGTCTCCTCCTACCACCACCACTGAGTCTCCTCTCACCACCACCACTGAGTCTCCTCCTACCACCACCACTGAGTCTCCTCCTACCACCACCACTGAGTCTCCTCCTACCACCACCACTGAGTCTCCTCCGACCACCACCACTGAGTCTCCTCTCACCACCACTGAGTCTCCTCCTACCACCACCACTGAGTCTCCTCCAACCACCACCACTGAGTCTCCTCCTACCACCACCACTGAGTCTCCTCCGACCACCACCACTGAGTCTCCTCTCACCACCACCACCGAGTCTCCTCCAACCACCACCACTGAGTCTCCTCTCACCACCACCACTGCGTCTCCTCTCACCACCACCACTGAGTCTCCTCCTACCACCACCACTGAGTCTCCTCCAACCACCACCACTGAGTCTCCTCCGACCACCACCACTGAGTCTCCTCTCACCACCACCACCGAGTCTCCTCCTACCACCACCACTGAGTCTCCTCTCACCACGACCACTGAGTCTCCTCCAACCACCACCACTGAGTCTCCTTTCACCACCACCACTGAGTCTCCTCCAACCACCACCACTGAGTCTCCTCTCACCACCACCACTGAGTCTCCTCCTACCACCACCACTGAGACTCCTCTCACCACCACCACTGAGTCTCCTCCGACCACCACCACTGAGTCTCCTCCTACCACCACCACTGAGTCTCCTCCGACCACCACCACTGAGTCTCCTCCTACCACCACCACTGAGTCTCCTCCGACCACCACCACTGAGTCTCCTCCTACCACCACCACTGAGTCTCCTCCAACCACCACCACTGACTCTCCTCCAACCACCACCACTGAGTCTCCTCCGACCACCACCACTGAGTCTCCTCTCACCACCACCACTGAGTCTCCTCTCACCACCACCACTGAGTCTCCTCTCACGACCACCACCACTGAGTCTCCTCTCACCACCACCACTGAGTCTCCTCCTACCACCACCACTGAGTCTCCTCCTACCACCACCACTGAGTCTCCTCCGACCACCACCACTGAGTCTCCTCTCACCACCACTGAGTCTCCTCCTACCACCACCACTGAGTCTCCTCCAACCACCACCACTGAGTCTCCTCCTACCACCACCACTGAGTCTCCTCCGACCACCACCACTGAGTCTCCTCTCACCACCACCACCGAGTCTCCTCCTACCACCACCACTGAGTCTCCTCTCACCACCACCACTGAGTCTCCTCCGACCACCACCACTGAGTCTCCTCTCACGACCACCACTGAGTCTCCTCTCACCACCACCACTGAGTCTCCTCCGACCACCACCACTGAGTCTCCTCTCACCACCACCACTGAGTCTCCTCTCACCACCACCACTGAGTCTCCTCCGACCACCACCACTGAGTCTCCTCTCACGACCACCACTGAGTCTCCTCTCACCACCACCACTGAGTCTCCTCCTACCACCACCACTGAGTCTCCTCCGACCACCACCACTGAGTCTCCTCTCACCACCACCACTGAGTCTCCTCCAACCACCACCACTGAGTCTCCTCCAACCACCACCACTGAGTCTCCTCTCACCACCACCACCGAGTCTCCTCCAACCACCACCACTGAGTCTCCTCTCACCACCACCACTGAGTCTCCTCCGACCACCACCACTGAGTCTCCTCTCACCACCACCACTGAGTCTCCTCTCACCACCACCACTGAGTCTCCTCCTACCACCACCACTGAGTCTCCTCCAACCACCACCACTGAGTCTCCTCCGACCACCACCACTGAGTCTCCTCTCACCACCACCACCGAGTCTCCTCCTACCACCACCACTGAGTCTCCTCTCACCACCACCACTGAGTCTCCTCCTACCACCACCACTGAGTCTCCTCTCACCACCACCACTGAGTCTCCTCCAACCACCACCACTGAGTCTCCTTTCACCACCACCACTGAGTCTCCTCCAACCACCACCACTGAGTCTCCTCTCACCACCACCACTGAGTCTCCTCCAACCACCACCACTGAGTCTCCTCTCACCACCACCACTGAGTCTCCTCCAACCACCACCACTGAGTCTCCTTTCACCACCACCACTGAGTCTCCTCCAACCACCACCACTGAGTCTCCTCTCACCACCACCACTGAGTCTCCTCCAACCACCACCACTGAGTCTCCTCTCACCACCACCACTGAGTCTCCTCCAACCACCACCACTGAGTCTCCTCCTACCACCACCACTGAGTCTCCTCCAACCACCACCACTGAGTCTCCTCTGACCACCACCACCGAGTCTCCTCTCACCACCACCACTGAGTCTCCTCCGACCACCACCACTGAGTCTCCTCTCACCACCACCACTGAGTCTCCTCCAACCACCACCACCGAGTCTCCTCTCACCACCACCACTGAGTCTCCTCCGACCACCACCACAGAGTCTCCTTTCACCACCACCACTGAGTCTCCTCTCACCACCACCTCCGAGTCTCCTCCGACCACCACCACTGAGTCTCCTCTCACCACCACCACTGAGTCTCCTCTCACCACCACCACTGAGTCTCCTCCAACCACCACCACTGAGTCTCCTCCTACCACCACCACTGAGTCTCCTCCAACCACCACCACTGAGTCTTCTCTGACCACCACCACCGAGTCTCCTCCGACCACCACCACTGAGTCTCCTCTCACCACCACCACTGAGTCTCCTCTCACCACCACCACTGAGTCTCCTCCGACCACCACCACTGAGTCTCCTCTCACCACCACCACTGAGTCTCCTCCGACCACCACCACGGAGTCTCCTCTCACCACCACCTCCGAGTCTCCTCCGACCACCACCACTGAGTCTCCTCTCACCACCACTACTGAGTCTCCTCTCACCACCACCACTGAGTCTCCTCTCACCACCACCACTGAGTCTCCTCTCACCACCACCACTGAGTCTCCTCTCACCACTACTACTGAGTCTCCTCTCACCACCACTACTGAGTCTCCTCTCACCACCACCACTGAGTCTCCTCTCACCACCACTACTGAGTCTCCTCTCACCACCACTACTGAGTCTCCTCTCACCACCACCACTGAGTCTCCTCCGACCACCACCACTGAGTCTCCTCTCACCACCACCACTGAGTCTCCTCCCACCACCACCACTGAGTCTCCTCTCACCACCACCACTGAGTCTCCTCCTACAACCACCACTGAGTCTCCTCCGACCACCACCACTGAGTCTTCTCTAACCACCACCACTGAGTCTCCTCCTACCACCACCACTGAGTCTCCTCCGACCACCACCACTGAGTCTCCTCTCACCACCACCACTGAGTCTCCTCTCACCACCTCCACTGAGTCTCCTCTCACCACCACCACTGAGTCTCCTCCGACCACCACCACTGAGTCTCCTCTCACCACCACCACTGAGTCTCCTCCTACCACCACCACTGAGTCTCCTCCAACCACCACCACTGAGTCTCCTCCTACCACCACCACTGAGTCTCCTCTCACCACCACCACTGAGTCTCCGCCTACCACCACCACTGAGTCTCCTCCAACCACCACCACTGAGTCTCCTCCTACCACCACCACTGAGTCTCCTCTCACGACCACCACTGAGTCTCCTCCAACCACCACCACTGAGTCTCCTCTCACCACCACCACTGAGTCTCCTCTCACCACCACCACTGAGTCTCCTCCGACCACCACCACTGAGTCTCCTCTCACCACCACCACTGAGTCTCCTCTCACCACCACCACTGAGTCTCCTCCTACCACCACCACTGAGTCTCCTCTAACCAGCACCACTGAGTCTCCTCTCACCACCACCACTGAGTCTCCTCTCACCACCACCACTGAGTCTCCGCCTACCACCACCACTGAGTCTCCTCCAACCACCACCACTGAGTCTCCTCCTACCACCACCACTGAGTCTCCTCTCACGACCACCACTGAGTCTCCTCCAACCACCACCACTGAGTCTCCTCTCACCACCACCACTGAGTCTCCTCTCACCACCACCACTGAGTCTCCTCCGACCACCACCACTGAGTCTCCTCTCACCACCACCACTGAGTCTCCTCTCACCACCACCACTGAGTCTCCTCTCACCACCACCACTGAGTCTCCTCCTACCACCACCACTGAGTCTCCTCTCACGACCACCACTGAGTCTCCTCCAACCACCACCACTGAGTCTCCTTTCACCACCACCACTGAGTCTCCTCTCACCACCACCACTGAGTCTCCTCCGACCACCACCACTGAGTCTCCTCTCACCACCACCACTGAGTCTCCTCTCACCACCACCACTGAGTCTCCTCCTACCACCACCACTGAGTCTCCTCTAACCAGCACCACTGAGTCTCCTCTCACCACCACCACTGAGTCTCCTCTCAGCACCACCACTGAGTCTCCTCCTACCACCACCACTGAGTCTCCTCCTACCACCACCACTGAGTCTCCTCTCACCACCACCACGGAGTCTCCTCCGACCACCACCACGGAGTCTCCTCCGACCACCACCACTGAGTCTCCTCCTACCACCACCACTGAGTCTCCTCTCACCACCACCACTGAGTCTCCTCCTACCACCACCACTGAGTCTCCTCCTACCACCACCACTGAGTCTCCTCTCACCACCACCACGGAGTCTCCTCCGACCACCACCACTGAGTCTCCTTTCACCACCACCACTGAGTCTCCTCCAACCACCACCACTGAGTCTCCTCCAACCACCACCACTGAGTCTCCTCTCACAACCACCACTGAGTCTCCTCTCACCACCACCACTGAGTCTCCTCTCACCACCACCACTGAGTCTCCTCTCACCACCAACACTGAGTCTCCTCCAACCACCACCACTGAGTCTCCTCTCACCACCACCACTGAGACTCCTCCTACCACCACCACTGAGTCTCCTCTCACCACCACCACTGAGTCTCCTCTCACCACCACCACTGAGTCTCCTCCTACCACCACCACTGAGTCTCCTCTCACCACCACCACGGAGTCTCCTCCGACCACCACCACTGAGTCTCCTCTCACCACCACCACTGAGTCTCCTCTCACCACCACCACTGAGTCTCCTCCTACCACCACCACTGAGTCTCCTCCAACCACCACGACTGAGTCTCCTCCGACCACCACCACTGAGTCTCCTCTCACCACCACCACTGAGTCTCCTCCAACCACCACCACTGAGTCTCCTCTCACCACCACCACTGAGTCTCCTCCAACCACCACGACTGAGTCTCCTCCGACCACCACCACTGAGTCTCCTCCGACCACCACCACTGAGTCTCCTCCAACCACCACGACTGAGTCTCCTCCGACCACCACCACTGAGTCTCCTCTCACCACCACCACTGATTCTCCTCCTACCACCACCACCGAGTCTCCTCTCACGACCACCACTGAGTCTCCTCCTACCACCACCACTGACTCTCCTCCTACCACCACCACTGAGTCTCCTCTCACCACCACCACTGAGTCTCCTCCGACCACCACCACTGAGTCTCCTCCCACCACCACCACTGAGTCTCCTCCGACCACCACCACTGAGTCTCCTCCGACCACCACCACTGAGTCTCCTCTCACCACCACCACTGAGTCTCCTCCTACCACCACCACTGAGTCTCCTCTCACCACCACCACTGAGTCTCCTCCTACCACCACCACTGAGTCTCCTCCTACCACCACCACTGAGTCTCCTCCGACCACCACCACTGAGTCTCCACTCCCCACCACCACTGAGACTCCTCCTACCACCACCACTGAGTCTCCTCCTACCACCACCACTGAGTCTCCTCCGACCACCACCACTGAGTCTCCTCTCCCCACCACCACTGAGTCTCCTCTCCCCACCACCACTGAGACTCCTCCTACCACCACCAATGAGTCTCCTCTCACCACCACCACTGAGTCTCCTCCTACCACCACCACTGAGTCTCCTCTCACCACCACCACTGAGTCTCCTCCTACCACCACCACGGAGTCTCCTCTCACCACCACCACTGAGTCTCCTCCAACCACCACCACCGAGTCTACTCCAACCACCACCACTGAGTCTCCTCCTACTACCACCACTGAGTCTGCTCCTACCACCACCACGGAGTCTCCTCTCACCACCACCACTGAGTCTCCTCTAACCACCACCACTGAGTCTCCTCTCACCACCACCACTGAGTCTCCTCATACCACCACCACGGAGTCTCCTCTCACCACCACCACTGAGTCTCCTCCAACCACCACCACCGAGTCTACTCCAACCACCACCACTGAGTCTCCTCCTACTACCACCACTGAGTCTGCTCCTACCACCACCACGGAGTCTCCTCTCACCACCACCACTGAGTCTCCTCTAACCACCACCACTGAGTCTCCTCTCACCACCACCACTGAGTCTCCTCCTACCACCATCACTGAGTCTCCTCTCACCACCACCACTGAGTCTCCTCTCACCACCACCACTGAGTCTCCTCCTACCACCACCACTGAGTCTCCTCTCACCACCACCACTGAGTCTCCTCCGACCACCACCACTGAGTCTCCTCTCACCACCACCACCGAGTCTCCTCCGACCACCACCACTGAGTCTCCTCTTACCACCACCACCGAGTCTCCTCCAACCACCACCACTGAGTCTCCTCTCACCACCACCACTGAGTCTCCTCCAACCACCACCACTGAGTCTCCTCTCACCACCACCACTGAGTCTCCTCCCACGACCACCACTGAGTCTCCTCTCACCACCACCACTGAGTCTCCTCCAACCACCACCACTGAGTCTCCTCCTACCACCACCACTGAGTCTCCTCTCACCACCACCACTGAGTCTCCTCCTACAACCACCACTGAGTCTCCTCCGACCACCACCACTGAGTCTCCTCCAACCACCACCACTGAGTCTCCTCTCACCACCACCACTGAGTCTCCTCCTACCACCACCACTGAGTCTCCTCCGACCACCACCACTGAGTCTCCTCTCACCACCACCACTGAGTCTCCTCCAACCACCACCACTGAGTCTCCTCCAACCACCACCACTGAGTCTGCTCCTACCACCTCCACTGAGTCTCCTCCAACCACCACCACTGAGTCTCCTCCTACCACCACCACTGAGTCTCCTCCAACCACCACCACTGAGTCTCCTCCTACCACCACCACTGAGTCTCCTCTCACCACCACCACTGAGTCTCCTCCTACCACCACCACTGAGTCTCCTCTCACGACCACCACTGAGTCTCCTCCAACCACCACCACTGAGTCTCCTTTCACCACCACCACTGAGTCTCATCCAACCACCACCACTGAGTCTCCTCTCACCACCACCACTGAGTCTCCTCTCACGACCTCCACTGAGTCTCCTCTCACCACCACCACTGAGTCTCCTCCTACCACCACCACTGAGTCTCCTCCAACCACCACCACTGAGTCTCCTCCTACCACCACCACTGAGTCTCCTCTCACCACCACCACTGAGTCTCCTCCTACCACCACCACTGAGTCTCCTTTCACCACCACCACTGAGTCTCCTCCAACCACCACCACTGAGTCTCCTCTCACCACCACCACTGAGTCTCCTCTCACCACCACCACTGAGTCTCCTCCGACCACCACCACTGAGTCTCCTCCCACCACCACCACTGAGTCTCCTCTCACCACCACCACTGAGTCTCCTCCTACCACCACCACTGAGTCTCCTCTAACCAGCACCACTGAGTCTCCTCTCACCACCACCACTGAGTCTCCTCCTACCACCACCACTGAGTCTCCTCCTACCACCACCACTGAGTCTCCTCCGACCACCACCACTGAGTCTCCTCTCACAACCACCACTGAGTCTCCTTTCACCACCACCACTGAGTCTCCTCTCACAACCACCACTGAGTCTCCTCTCACCACCACCACTGAGTCTCCTCCGACCACCACCACTGAGTCTCCTCTCACCACCACCACTGAGTCTCCTCTCACCACCACCACTGAGTCTCCTCCAACCACCACCACTGAGTCTCCTCTCAGCACCACCACTGAGTCTCCTCCAACCACCACCACTGAGTCTCCTCCTACCACCACCACTGAGTCTCCTCCGACCACCACCACTGAGTCTCCTCTCCCCACCACCACTGAGTCTCCTCTCACCACCACCACTGAGTCTCCTCCTACCACCACCACTGAGTCTCCTCCTACCACCACCACTGAGTCTCCTCCTACCACCACCACTGAGTCTCCTCCTACCACCACCACTGAGTCTCCTCCTACCACCACCACTGAGTCTCCTCCAACCACCACCACTGAGTCTCCTCTCACCACCACCACTGAGTCTCCTCCTACCACCACCACTGAGTCTCCTCTCACTACCACCACTGAGTCTCCTCTCACCACCACCACTGAGTCTCCTCCTACCACCACCACTGAGTCTCCTCTCACCACCACCACGGAGTCTCCTCCGACCACCACCACTGAGTCTCCTCTCACCACCACCACTGAGTCTCCTCTCACCACCACCACTGAGTCTCCTCCTACCACCACCACTGAGTCTCCTCCAACCACCACGACTGAGTCTCCTCCGACCACCACCACTGAGTCTCCTCTCACCACCACCACTGAGTCTCCTCCAACCACCATCACTGAGTCTCCTCTCACCACCACCACTGAGTCTCCTCCAACCACCACGACTGAGTCTCCTCCGACCACCACCACTGAGTCTCCTCCGACCACCACCACTGAGTCTCCTCCAACCACCACGACTGAGTCTCCTCCGACCACCACCACTGAGTCTCCTCTCACCACCACCACTGATTCTCCTCCTACCACCACCACCGAGTCTCCTCTCACGACCACCACTGAGTCTCCTCCTACCACCACCACTGACTCTCCTCCTACCACCACCACTGAGTCTCCTCTCACCACCACCACTGAGTCTCCTCCGACCACCACCACTGAGTCTCCTCCCACCACCACCACTGAGTCTCCTCCGACCACCACCACTGAGTCTCCTCTCACCACCACCACTGAGTCTCCTCCGACCACCACCACTGAGTCTCCTCTCACCACCACCACTGAGTCTCCTCCGACCACCACCACTGATTCTCCTCCTACCACCACCACCGAGTCTCCTCTCACGACCACCACTGAGTCTCCTCCTACCACCACCACTGACTCTCCTCCTACCACCACCACTGAGTCTCCTCTCACCACCACCACTGAGTCTCCTCCGACCACCACCACTGAGTCTCCTCCCACCACCACCACTGAGTCTCCTCCTACCACCACCACTGAGTCTCCTCTCCCCACCACCACTGAGACTCCTCCTACCACCACCACTGAGTCTCCTCTCACCACCACCACTGAGTCTCCTCCTACCACCACCACTGAGTCTCCTCTCACCACCACCACTGAGTCTCCTCCAACCACCACCACTGAGTCTCCTCCTACCACCACCACGGAGTCTCCTCTCACCACCACCACTGAGTCTCCTCCAACCACCACCACCGAGTCTACTCCAACCACCACCACTGAGTCTCCTCCTACTACCACCACTGAGTCTGCTCCTACCACCACCACGGAGTCTCCTCTCACCACCACCACTGAGTCTCCTCTAACCACCACCACTGAGTCTCCTCTCACCACCACCACTGAGTCTCCTCCTACCACCATCACTGAGTCTCCTCTCACCACCACCACTGAGTCTCCTCTCACCACCACCACTGAGTCTCCTCCTACCACCACCACTGAGTCTCCTCTCACCACCACCACTGAGTCTCCTCCTACCACCACCACTGAGTCTCCTCCGACCACCACCACTGAGTCTCCTCCCACCACCACCACTGAGTCTCCTCCTACCACCACCACTGAGTCTCCTCCTACCACCACCACTGAGTCTCCTCTCACCACCACCACTGAGTCTCCTCCCACCACCACCACTGAGTCTCCTCCTACCACCACCACTGAGTCTCCTCCTACCACCACCACTGAGTCTCCTCTCACCACCACCACTGAGTCTCCTCCTACCACCACCACTGAGTCTCCTCCTACCACCACCACTGAGTCTCCTCCTACCACCACCACTGAGTCTCCTCTCACCACCACCACTGAGTCTCCTCCAACCACCACCACTGAGTCTCCTCCGACCACCACCACTGAGTCTCCTCCCACCACCACCACTGAGTCTCCTCCTACCACCACCACTGAGTCTCCTCCTACCACCACCACTGAGTCTCCTCTCACCACCACCACTGAGTCTCCTTCTACCACCACCACTGAGTCTCCTCTCACCACCACCACTGAGTCTCCTCTCACCACCACCACGGCTTCTCCTCTCACCACCACCACTGAGTCTCCTCCTACTACCACCACTGAGTCTGCTCCTACCACCACCACGGAGTCTCCTCTCACCACCACCACTGAGTCTCCTCTAACCACCACCACTGAGTCTCCTCTCACCACCACCACTGAGTCTCCTCCTACCACCATCACTGAGTCTCCTCTCACCACCACCACTGAGTCTCCTCCCACCACCACCACTGAGTCTCCTCCTACCACCACCACTGAGTCTCCTCCTACCACCACCACTGAGTCTCCTCTCACCACCACCACTGAGTCTCCTTCTACCACCACCACTGAGTCTCCTCTCACCACCACCACTGAGTCTCCTCTCACCACCACCACGGCTTCTCCTCTCACCACCACCACTGAGTCTCCTCCTACTACCACCACTGAGTCTGCTCCTACCACCACCACGGAGTCTCCTCTCACCACCACCACTGAGTCTCCTCTAACCACCACCACTGAGTCTCCTCTCACCACCACCACTGAGTCTCCTCCTACCACCACCACGGAGTCTCCTCTCACCACCACCACTGAGTCTCCTCTAACCACCACCACTGAGTCTCCTCTCACCACCACCACTGAGTCTCCTCCAACCACCACCACTGAGTCTCCTTCGACCACCACCACTGAGTCTCCTCCCACCACCACCACTGAGTCTCCTCCTACCACCACCACTGAGTCTCCTCCTACCACCACCACTGAGTCTCCTCTCACCACCACCACTGAGTCTCCTCCCACCACCACCACTGAGTCTCCTCCTACCACCACCACTGAGTCTCCTCCTACCACCACCACTGAGTCTCCTCTCACCACCACCACTGAGTCTCCTCCTACCACCACCACTGAGTCTCCTCCTACCACCACCACTGAGTCTCCTCTCACCACCACCACTGAGTCTCCTCCAACCACCACCACTGAGTCTCCTCCGACCACCACCACTGAGTCTCCTCCCACCACCACCACTGAGTCTCCTCCTACCACCACCACTGAGTCTCCTCTCACCACCACCACTGAGTCTCCTTCTACCACCACCACTGAGTCTCCTCTCACCACCACCACTGAGTCTCCTCTCACCACCACCACGGCTTCTCCTCTCACCACCACCACTGAGTCTCCTCCTACCACCACCACTGAGTCTCCTCCTACCACCACCACTGAGTCTCCTCTCACCACCACCACTGAGTCTCCTCCAACCACCACCACTGAGTCTCCTCCTACCACCACCACTGAGTTTCCTCTCACCACCACCACTGAGTCTCCTCTCACCACCACCACTGAGTCTCCTCCTACCACCACCACTGAGTCTCCTCCAACCACCACCACTGAGTCTCCTCCTACCACCACCACTGAGTCTCCTCCAACCACCACCACTGAGTCTCCTCTCACCACCACCACTGAGTCTCTTCTCACCACCACCACTGAGTCTCCTCCTACCACCACCACCGAGTCTCTTCTCACCACCACCACTCAGTCTCCTCCAACCACCACCACTGAGTCTCCTCTCACCACCACCACTGAGCCTCCTCCTACCACCACCACTGAGTCTCCTCCAACCACCACCACTGAGTCTGCTCCTACCACCACCACTGAGTCTCCTCCGACCACCACCACTGAGTCTCCTCTCACCACCACCACTGAGTCTCCTCCAACCACCACCACTGAGTCTCCTCCTACCACCACCACTGAGTCTCCTCTCACCACCACCACTGAGTCTCCTCCGACCACCACCACTGAGTCTCCTCCTACGACCACCACTGAGTCTCCTCCGACCACCACCACTGAGTCTCCTCTCCCCACCACCACTGAGTCTCCTCTCACCACCACCACTGAGTCTCCTCCTACCACCACCACTGAGTCTCCTCTCACCACCACCACTGAGTCTCCTCTCACCACCACCACTGAGTCTCCTCTCACCACCACCACTGAGTCTCCTCTCACCACCACCACTGAGTCTCCTCCTACCACCACCACTGAGTCTCCTCCGACCACCACCACTGAGTCTCCTCTCACCACCACCACTGAGTCTCCTCCTACCACCACCACTGAGTCTCCTCTCACCACCACCACTGAGTCTCCTCCTACCACCACCACTGAGTCTCCTCCTACCACCACCACTGAGTCTCCTCCGACCACCACCACTGAGTCTCCTCTCACCACCACCACTGAGTCTCCTCCTACCACCACCACTGAGTCTCCTCTCACCACCACCACTGAGTCTCCTCCTACCACCACCACTGAGTCTCCTCCAACCACCACCACTGAGTCTCCTCCTACCACCACCACTGAGTCTCCTCTCACCACCACCACTGAGTCTCCTCTCACCACCACCACTGAGTCTCTTCTCACCACCACCACTGAGCCTCCTCCTACCACCACCACTGAGTCTCCTCCAACCACCACCACTGAGTCTGCTCCTACCACCACCACTGAGTCTCCTCCGACCACCACCACTGAGTCTCCTCTCACCACCACCACTGAGTCTCCTCCAACCACCACCACTGAGTCTCCTCCTACCACCACCACTGAGTCTCCTCTCACCACCACCACTGAGTCTCCTCCTACCACCACCACTGAGTCTCCTCCAACCACCACCACTGAGTCTCCTCCTACCACCACCACTGAGTCTCCTCTCACCACCACCACTGAGTCTCCTCTCACCACCACCACTGAGTCTCTTCTCACCACCACCACTGAGTCTCCTCCTACCACCACCACCGAGTCTCTTCTCACCACCACCACTGAGTCTCCTCCAACCACCACCACTGAGTCTCCTCTCACAACCACCACTGAGCCTCCTCCTACCACCACCACTGAGTCTCCTCCAACCACCACCACTGAGTCTGCTCCTACAACCACCACTGAGTCTCCTCCGACCACCACCACTGAGTCTCCTCTCACCACCACCACTGAGTCTCCTCCAACCACCACCACTGAGTCTCCTCCAACCACCACCACTGAGTCTCCTCCTACCACCACCACTGAGTCTCCTCTCACCACCATCACTGAGTCTCCTCCTACCACCACCACTGAGTCTCCTCCAACCACCACCACTGAGTCTCCTCCTACCACCACCACTGAGTCTCCTCTCACCACCACCACTGAGTCTCCTCTCACCACCACCACTGAGTCTCCTCCGACCACCACCACTGAGTCTCCTCCTACGACCACCACTGAGTCTCCTCCGACCACCACCACTGAGTCTCCTCCTACGACCACCACTGAGTCTCCTCCGACCACCACCACTGAGTCTCCTCTCCCCACCACCACTGAGTCTCCTCTCACCACCACCACTGAGTCTCCTCCTACCACCACCACTGAGTCTCCTCTCACCACCACCACTGAGTCTCCTCCTACCACCACCACTGAGTCTCCTCCGACCACCACCACTGAGTCTCCTCTCACCACCACCACTGAGTCTCCTCCTACCACCACCACTGAGTCTCCTCTCACCACCACCACTGAGTCTCCTCCTACCACCACCACTGAGTCTCCTCCTACCACCACCACTGAGTCTCCTCTCACCACCACCACTGAGTCTCCTCCTACCACCACCACTGAGTCTCCTCTCACCACCACCACTGAGTCTCCTCCTACCACCACCACTGAGTCTCCTCTCACCACCACCACTGAGTCTCCTCCTACCACCACCACTGAGTCTCCTCTCACCACCACCACTGAGTCTCCTCCTACCACCACCACTGAGTCTCCTCCTACCACCACCACTGAGTCTCCTCCTACCACCACCACTGAGTCTCCTCTCACCACCACCACTGAGTCTCCTCCTACCACCACCACTGTGTCTCCTCCAACCACCACCACTGAGTCTCCTCCTACCACCACCACTGAGTCTCCTCTCACCACCACCACTGAGTCTCCTCCTACCACCACCACTGAGTCTCCTCTCACCACCACCACTGAGTCTCCTCCTACCACCACCACTGAGTCTCCTCCTACTACTACCACTGAGTCTCCTCCGACCACCACCACTGAGTCTCCTCTCACCACCACCACTGAGTCTCCTCCTACCACCACCACTGAGTCTCCTCCGACCACCACCACTGAGTCTCCTCTCACCACCACCACTGAGTCTCCTCCTACCACCACCACTGAGTCTCCTCTCACCACCACCACTGAGTCTCCTCCTACCACCACCACTGAGTCTCCTCCTACCACCACCACTGAGTCTCCTCTCACCACCACCACTGAGTCTCCTCCTACCACCACCACTGAGTCTCCTCTCACCACCACCACTGAGTCTCCTCCTACCACCACCACTGTGTCTCCTCCAACCACCACCACTGAGTCTCCTCCAACCACCACCACTGAGTCTCCTCCTACCACCACCACTGAGTCTCCTCTCACCACCACCACTGAGTCTCCTCCTACCACCACCACTGAGTCTCCTCTCACCACCACCACTGAGTCTCCTCCTACCACCACCACTGAGTCTCCTCCTACCACCACCACTGAGTCTCCTCTCACCACCACCACTGAGTCTCCTCCTACCACCACCACTGAGTCTCCTCTCACCACCACCACTGAGTCTCCTCCTACCACCACCACTGTGTCTCCTCCAACCACCACCACTGAGTCTCCTCCAACCACCACCACTGAGTCTCCTCTCACCACCACCACTGAGTCTCCTCCTACCACCACCACTGAGTCTCCTCTCACCACCACCACTGAGTCTCCTCCTACCACCACCACTGAGTCTCCTCTCACCACCACCACTGAGTCTCCTCCTACCACCACCACTGTGTCTCCTCCAACCACCACCACTGAGTCTCCTCCAACCACCACCACTGAGTCTCCTCTCACCACCACCACTGAGTCTCCTCCAACCACCACCACTGAGTCTCCTCCAACCACCACCACTGAGTCTCCTCTCACCACCACCACTGAGTCTCCTCTCACCACCACCACTGAGTCTCCTCCTACCACCACCACTGAGTCTCCTCCAACCACCACCACTGAGTCTCCTCCTACCACCACCACTGAGTCTCCTCCAACCACCACCACTGAGTCTCCTCCTACCACCACCACTGAGTCTCCTCCTACCACCACCACTGAGTCTCCTCTCACCACCACCACTGAGTCTCCTCCTACCACCACCACTGAGTCTCCTCCTACCACCACCACTGAGTCTCCTCCAACCACCACCACTGAGTCTCCTCCAACCACCACCACTGAGTCTCCTCTCACCACTACCACTGGGTCTCCTCCTACCACCACCACTGAGTCTCCTCTCACCACCACCACTGAGTCTCCTCTCACCACTACCACTGGGTCTCCTCCTACCACCACCACTGAGTCTCCTCTCACCACCACCACTGAGTCTCCTCTCACCACCACCACTGAGTCTCCTCCTACCACCACCACTGAGTCTCCTCCAACCACCACCACTGAGTCTCCTCTCACCACCACCACTGAGTCTCCTCTCACCACCACCACTGAGTCTCCTCCTACCACCACCACTGAGTCTCCTCTCACCACCACCACTGATTCTCCTCCAACCACCACCACTGAGTCTCCCCTCACCACCACCACTGAGTCTCCTCTCACCACCACCACTGAGTCTCCTCCTACCACCACCACTGAGTCTCCTCTCACCACCACCACTGAGTCTCCTCTCACCACCACCACTGAGTCTCCTCCTACCACCACCACTGAGTCTCCTTTCACCACCACCACTGATTCTCCTCCAACCACCACCACTGAGTCTCCCCTCACCACCACCACTGAGTCTCCTCTCACCACCACCACTGAGTCTCCTCCTACCACCACCACTGAGTCTCCTCTCACCACCACCACTGAGTCTCCTCTCACCACCACCACTGAGTCTCCTCTCACCACCACCACTGAGTCTCCTCCAACCACCACCACTGAGTCTCCTCCTACCACCACCACTGAGTCTCCTCTCACCACCACCACTGAGTCTCCTCCGACCACCACCACTGAGTCTCCTCCTACCACCACCACTGAGTCTCCTCCAACCACCACCACTGAGTCTCCTCCTACCACCACCACTGAGTCTCCTCTCACCACTACCACTGAGTCTCCTCCAACCACCACCACTGAGTCTCCTCCTACCACCACCACTGAGTCTCCTCCGACCACCACCACTGAGTCTCCTCTCACCACCACCACTGAGTCTCCTCCTACCACCACCACTGAGTCTCCTCTCACCACCACCATTGAGTCTCCTCTCACCACCACCACTGAGTCTCCTCCTGCCACCACCACTGAGTCTCCTCCTACCACCACCACTGAGTCTCCTCCAACCACTACCACTGAGTCTCCTCCGACCACCACCACTGAGTCTCCTCTCACCACCACCACTGAGTCTCCTCCTACCACCACCACTGAGTCTCCTCTCACCACCACCACTGAGTCTCCTCCTACCACCACCACTGAGTCTCCTCTCACCACCACCACTGAGTCTCCTCCTACCACCACCACTGAGTCTCCTCCGACCACCACCACTGAGTCTCCTCTCACCAGCACCACTGAGTCTCCTCCTACCACCACCACTGAGTCTCCTCCTACCACCACCACTGAGTCTCCTCCTACCACCACCCCTGAGTCTCCTCTCACCACCACCACTGAGTCTCCTCCGACCACCACCACTGAGTCTCCTCTCACCACCACCACTGAGTCTCCTCCAACCACCACCACTGAGTCACCTCTCACCACCACCACTGAGTCTTCTCCTACCACCACCACTGAGTCTCCTCCGACCACCACCACTGAGTCTGCTCCTACCACCACCACGGAGTCTCCTCTCACCACCACCACTGAGTCTCCTCCTACCACCATCACTGAGTCTCCTCTCACCACCACCACTGAGTCTCCTCTCACCACCACCACTGAGTCTCCTCCTACCACCACCACTGAGTCTCCTCTCACCACCACCACTGAGTCTCCTCCTACCACCACCACTGAGTCTCCTCCAACCACCACCACTGAGTCTCCTCCAACCACCACCACTGAGTCTCCTCCTACCACCACCACTGAGTCTCCTCCAACCACCACCACTGAGTCTCCTTCGACCACCACCACTGAGTCTCCTCCCACCACCACCACTGAGTCTCCTCCTACCACCACCACTGAGTCTCCTCTCACCACCACCACTGAGTCTCCTCCCACCACCACCACTGAGTCTCCTCCTACCACCACCACTGAGTCTCCTCCTACCACCACCACTGAGTCTCCTCTCACCACCACCACTGAGTCTCCTCCTACCACCACCACTGAGTCTCCTCCTACCACCACCACTGAGTCTCCTCTCACCACCACCACTGAGTCTCCTCCTACCACCACCACTGAGTCTCCTCCTACCACCACCACTGAGTCTCCTCTCACCACCACCACTGAGTCTCCTCCAACCACCACCACTGAGTCTCCTCCGACCACCACCACTGAGTCTCCTCCCACCACCACCACTGAGTCTCCTCCTACCACCACCACTGAGTCTCCTCCTACCACCACCACTGAGTCTCCTCTCACCACCACCACTGAGTCTCCTTCTACCACCACCACTGAGTCTCCTCTCACCACCACCACTGAGTCTCCTCTCACCACCACCACGGCTTCTCCTCTCACCACCACCACTGAGTCTCCTCCTACCACCACCACTGAGTCTCCTCTCACCACCACCACTGAGTCTCCTCCAACCACCACCACTGAGTCTCCTCCTACCACCACCACTGAGTTTCCTCTCACCACCACCACTGAGTCTCCTCTCACCACCACCACTGAGTCTCCTCCAACCACCACCACTGAGTCTCCTCCTACCACCACCACTGAGTCTCCTCCAACCACCACCACTGAGTTTCCTCTCACCACCACCACTGAGTCTCTTCTCACCACCACCACTGAGTCTCCTCCAACCACCACCACTGAGTCTCCTCTCACCACCACCACTGAGCCTCCTCCTACCACCACCACTGAGTCTCCTCCAACCACCACCACTGAGTCTGCTCCTACCACCACCACTGAGTCTCCTCCGACCACCACCACAGAGTCTCCTCTCACCACCACCACTGAGTCTCCTCCAACCACCACCACTGAGTCTCCTCCAACCACCACCACTGAGTCTCCTCCTACCACCACCACTGAGTCTCCTCCTACCACCACCACTGAGTTTCCTCTCACCACCACCACTGAGTCTCCTCTCACCACCACCACTGAGTCTCCTCTCACCACCACCACTGAGTCTCCTCCAACCACCACCACTGAGTCTCCTCCAACCACCACCACTGAGTCTCCTCTCACTACCACCACTGAGTCTCCTCCGACCACCACCACTGAGTCTCCTCCTACCACCACCACTGAGTCTCCTCTCACCACCACCACTGAGTCTCCTCCGACCACCACCACTGAGTCTCCTCCTACCACCACCACTGAGTCTCCTCCGACCACCACCACTGAGTCTCCTCTCCCCACCACCACTGAGTCTCCTCTCACCACCACCACTGAGTCTCCTCCTACCACCACCACTGAGTCTCCTCCGACCACCACCACTGAGTCTCCTCTCACCACCACCACTGAGTCTCCTCCTACCACCACCACTGAGTCTCCTCTCACCACCACCATTGAGTCTCCTCTCACCACCACCACTGAGTCTCCTCCTACCACCACCACTGAGTCTCCTCCTACCACCACCACTGAGTCTCCTCCAACCACTACCACTGAGTCTCCTCCGACCACCACCACTGAGTCTCCTCTCACCACCACCACTGAGTCTCCTCCTACCACCACCACTGAGTCTCCTCTCACCACCACCACTGAGTCTCCTCCTACCACCACCACTGAGTCTCCTCTCACCACCACCACTGAGTCTCCTCCTACCACCACCACTGAGTCTCCTCCGACCACCACCACTGAGTCTCCTCTCACCAGCACCACTGAGTCTCCTCCTACCACCACCACTGAGTCTCCTCCTACCACCACCACTGAGTCTCCTCCTACCACCACCACTGAGTCTCCTCCTACCACCACCACTGAGTCTCCTCCTACCACCACCCCTGAGTCTCCTCTCACCACCACCACTGAGTCTCCTCCGACCACCACCCCTGAGTCTCCTCTCACCACCACCACTGAGTCTTCTCCTACCACCACCACTGAGTCTCCTCCAACCACCACCACTGAGTCTCCTCTCACCACCACCACTGAGTCTCCTCTCACCACCACCACTGAGTCTCCTCCTACCACCACCACTGAGTCTCCTCTCACCACCACCACTGAGTCTCCTCTCACCACCACCACTGAGTCTCCTCCTACCACCACCACTGAGTCTCCTCTCACCACCACCACTGAGTCTCCTCCTACCACCACCACTGAGTCTCCTCTCACCACCACCACTGAGTCTCCTCCTACCACCACCACTGTGTCTCCTCCTACCAACCCCACTGAGTCTCCTCTCACCACCACCACTGAGTCTCCTCCTACCACCACCACTGAGTCTCCTCCAACCACCACCACTGAGTCTCCTCTCACCACCACTACTGAGTCTCCTCCTACCACCACCACTGAGTCTCCTCTCACCACCACCACTGAGTCTCCTCCAACCACCACCACTGAGTCTCCTCCTACCACCACCACTGAGTCTCCTCCAACCACCACCACTGAGTCTCCTCTCACCACCACTACTGAGTCTCCTCCAACCACCACCACTGAGTCTCCTCTCACCACCACCACTGAGTCTCCTCCAACCACCACCACTGAGTCTCCTCCTACCACCACCACGGAGTCTCCTCTCACCACCACCACTGAGTCTCCTCCTACCACCACCACTGAGTCTCCTCTCACCACCACCACTGTGTCTCCTCCGACCACCACCACTGAGTCTCCTCTCACCACCACCACTGAGTCTCCTCTTACCACCACCACTGAGTCTCCTCCAACCACCACCACTGAGTCTCCTCTCACCACCACCACTGAGTCTCCTCCTACCACCACCACTGAGTCTCCTCCTACCACTACCACTGAGTCTCCTCCGACCACCACCACTGAGTCTCCTCTCACCACCACCACTGAGTCTCCTCCTACCACCACCACTGAGTCTCCTCTCACGACCACCACTGAGTCTCCTCCTACCACCACCACTGAGTCTCCTCCAACCACCACCACTGAGTCTCCTCCAACCACCACCACTGAGTCTCCTCCGACCACCACCACTGAGTCTCCTGTGACCACCACCACTGAGTCTCCTCCTACCACCACCACTGAGTCTCCTCCAACCACCACCACTGAGTCTCCTCTCACCACCACCACTGAGTCTCCTCCTACCACCACCACTGAGTCTCCTCCTACCACCACCACTGAGTCTCCTCCGACCACCACCACTGAGTCTCCTGTGACCACCACCACTGAGTCTCCTCTCACCACCACCACTGAGTCTCCTCCAACCACCACCACTGAGTCTCCTCTGACCACCACTGAGTCTAGTCCTACCACCACGTCCATATCTTCCACTACCTCGTCTGCGACTTCCACAACAACAATGACCACTACAACTACAACCAGTCCTGGTGAGTTCTTCGTCTGTCCTCATTCTGCCGCATCATGTCCCGTCTCCATGATTCCCATCATGCCCCACGCTTCCGCCATGTTGCTTCCTTCCATTTTTCCGAGTTGTTTCCTGTTTCCCATCTGCTTTGTTTCCTCCTCAAGGTCACTGTCAGAACGGGGCCACCTGGGATGGCACCAAGTGCCTCTGTGTCGACGGCTACTACGGCCCCTCCTGCGAGTTCGCCGTCTGCCAGAATGGTGGCACCTATTTCAATGGGTTTTGCCTTTGCACCGACAATTTCCAGGGCGTGGAGTGCCAGTTGGCCAAGGAGAACATCGAGCTCAAAGATGGTGAGGAGCCTTCCCAAGCCATGGTGGCCCCAAGTATGGTGGCCATGTGCAGCCACCAAGGCAGGACCTGGGCTGAGGTCAGCTCAGAGAAACCAATCATGGAATGGGACCTCCATGAGGGATTGGCTCAGGGATGGGTCACCATGAGGCGTTGGTGGGGCCACCATGAGGAGTTTACCTGGGAATGGGACCTCCATGAGGGATTGGCTCAGGGATGGGTCACCATGAGGCGTTGGTGGGGCCACCATGAGGGATTGACCTGGGAATGGGACCTCCATGAGGGATTGGCTCAGGGATGGGTCACCATGAGGCGTTGGTGGGGCCACCATGAGGGATTGACCCAGGAATGGGGTTGGGTTCACCACAAAGGGACCGCCCTAGTAATGGGGCCACCAAGGTCAGCCGTGGAGGGTGGGAGGGGGACACCAGGGTCCATTGCTTATGGGTCTCCTCCTGCTTGACCAAGTGACGGTGAACGCAACGGTGGAGATGAAGACGCAGATCTACAACAGGAACTTCACGGAAGATCTCAGTGACAAATCGTCCCCGGCTTTCAAGGAGTTTGAGAAGGATTTCAAGGACCAGGTGAGGACATGGTGACATCAGGGACATCCCAAAGGGACAGCACCTTTGGGGGTTGGTGACAGGATGGGACTTGCATCTCCTCACGGCTTCTCTTGGTCTTCCAGATGAGGAAGCTTTACGAGCACATCGAGGGCTACCAAGATGTGGTGATCTACCAGCTAAGGTGAGGTGGCCACCATGAGGTGGGTTGGGTGTCCCCACGGGGTTCTGACACCCCCACCCCCACCCCAGGGTGATTTGGGGTCAAGGGACCCATGGGTGGGGTCAATTCAAGGTGGTGGCCCCCAAGGATGAGATATCTACATCCCTTCACGGTCCAGTCCCATGTAATGGTGGCCACGCTCTCCATCCATCCTGATGACCCCAAACTGGTCCCAGCTGGGGACCAGTAGCCCAGCCCTGCTGTGTCATCCATGTCCCTTCTCCTCGTAGCCCGGGCAGCATCATAGTGAACTACACGGTCCTCCTGGAGGTCCCTGCCAGCACGACGGCCAACGAGAAGGTGGAGAACATCTCCAAGAACCTCGTCTACGCCTTCACCAACTACACCGGCTGCGACGAAAGCTGTGAGGGAGTCGAATGTGAGTGACGTCAGCGCTTGTCCCTCACCAATCAGTGGTCACCTGGGCAAGTGGGGGGCGGGACTGGGTGGCCCCAAGGATGCCCACCCAGCAGCTCCTCTCTCCATTCCAGGTGATTTCTGTTTCAACGCGACGTTCACCAACGTCACCAACTACGGGGTGGAAGAGGTGGAGACGAGTAAGTGACACGGGACCTTTGTGTCCCCACCCCCAGCCCCATGACCCCCTCAAACCACGCCTTCCCCCCCGTCCCCGCAGACCCTCAACCGTTCTACTCCCCCCTTAGATCTATGTGACAACCTCATCCTGGAGGATTTCAAGTCCTACTACACCCCCTTGGTCACCTCCACTGGCGTCGTCTGCATCACCAGATGTGACAAGCGGTCACCTGACCCTTACCCCTGCGTCCACGGCACGTGCGTCGTGGAGCGCTCGGGACCGCAGTGCGAGTAAGCCCCCCCCTTCTACACCCCCCACCCCGAAATAGGTGGCAGTGGTAGGAGCAGACTCAGGGGTGGTGGTTGTAGGTGTCCTCCATGGGTTGGGGCTGATGTCACCACGGGTGTCACCACCCCGATGTCCTCACCAGGTGCGCGGAGAAGTCGGCGTTTTGGTATACAGACGAGGCCTGCAGGTCAAGGGTCAGCAAAGTGGGCGTGGCCATCGGGGTCCCCGTGGTCGGATTGGTCGTGGTCATCGTTGTCTTCACCATCTTCTTCCTACGGGTTCGGAGGCAGAAGAAGGAGTACAGGTAAGGGTGGCACCGTGGGGTGGGGTGGGGTGGGGTGGGAGGGGACCTCACCTGGTGGTCACTCGTCCCCGTCCCCGTTCCGTAGGGACAAGTTGGCCTCGCGTTCCGAGCTGTATTGTGACACCGATGAGACCTGGACTGGTTCCCAGGGCTTCGCCACCAGTAACCAAGCGGCCACCTGGGAAGGTACCGGTGGTGGAGGTGGTGGTGGGGTGGGGGTGGGGGGATGGGGAGGTTGTTGTTGGTAGTGGAATGGAGATGGTGGTGCTGGGATGGGGGTTGTGGTGGGATGGGGATGGGGGTGGTGGGATGAGGAGGTTGTTGTTGGTAGTGGAATGGAGATGGTGGTGCTGGGATGGGGGTTGTGGTGGGATGGGGATGGGGGTGGTGGGATGAGGAGGTTGTTGTTGGTAGTGGAATGGAGATGGTGGTGGGATGATGGTGGTGGTGGTGGGATGGGGGTGGTAGGGGGATGATGATGGTGGTGGTGGGATGGGGGTTGTGGTGGTGGGATGGGGGTGGTGGGATGGGGAGGTTGGTGGTGGTGGTGGGATGGGGATGGTGGTGGCGGAATGGAGGTGGTGGGATGGGGATGGTGGTGGTGGGATGGTGGTGGTGGGATGGGGGTTGTGGTGGGATAGTGGTGATGGTGGTGGGATGGGGTTGGTGGTGCTGGGATGGGGGTTGTGGTGGGATGGGGGTGGTGGTGGGATGGGGGTGGTGGGATGGGGAGGTTGTTGTTGTTGGTGGGATGGGGGGGTGACAGTACTTGGGTGTCCACTGGTGACCCCCATCACCTTCTCCTTCCCCTCCCCAGATTTAGAGACCCCCAACATCAGCTACATCAACCTGGATAGGGTGGACACCTCGCAGACGGTGAGTGTCACCTCCTCAAGATGTCCCCTTGCTGCGTTGCGGTGGGGACAACCCCTCCTCCACCCTGTCCCCCCCTGTGCCCCACCCATATCTGCTCCCCCCATCCCCCACCTCTCCTTCTTCTCCAGATCCACATCCAGCGACCGTCCAACATCGTCATTCCTTGAGTGGAGCCACCCAAGAGCCAACAGAAAGGGGACACGGGGGCACCATGGGACCACCATGGGGACATGGGGGCACCATGGGGCCACCGTGGGGACACAGAGGGAGAGGGGTGGGGTCTTGGTGGGGGTGGGGGCTGGGCCCAAGCACCCCCAGATCCACCATCTTCTTCCTCCTCGTTGCTTTTTATATATTAATAAATCATTAATTTAATTGTCACCTGTTTCTACTCCTGGGGACATCCGAGGTGGCCCCGTGTCCCACTGGGGGGGGGGACACCCAGGGACATGGGATTGGTTGAAGGATGGGGGGGAGTGATATGCAAATCAAGGCTGAAACACCCCGAAACAGGAAGCGAAACCATCAGGGGTGAGTTAATTACTGCGTAAGCGATTAAGAAGCCACCCAAGGTGGAAGTCCAACAGGTGACGCACATGGGAGGGGAACTTGTCCCCGTCCCCACCCCTGGGGGGTCAAAGGTCACTCCTGAGTTTCAGCCACGCCCCCTTCCCACCCTTCCCATGGGATGGGGACAAAGGGTTGGGGGGAGGGGAGCTGTGGTGGCTTTGGAAGGGACATTGAGGGGGGCCCAAGGTGGTGTCACCCATGGGTGGTGGCTTTGGGGGGGATATTGAGGGGCCCCAAAGAGGTGACACCTATGAGCAGTGGCTTTGGGGGGGTCCTGAGGTGGTGTCACCCATGGGCGGTGGCTTTGGGGGGACACTGAGGGGGGCCTGAGGTTGTGGCACCCTTGGGTGGTGGTTTTGGGGGGTCCCGAGGTGGTGTCACCCATGGGTGGTGGCTTTGGGGGGGACACTGAGGGGGACCTGAGGTTGTGGCACCCATAGGTGGTGGCTTTGGGGGTTCCTGAGGTGGTGTCACCCATAGGTGGTGGCTCTGAGGGGGTCCTGAGGGGTTCCTGAGTTGGTGTCACCCATAGGTGGTGGCTTTTGGGGGTCTCAAGGTGGTGTCACCCATGGGTGGTGGCTTTGGGGGGTCCCGAGGTGGTGTCACCCACAGGTGGTGGCTTTGGGGGGGACACTGAGGGGGTCCTGAGCTGGTGTCACCCATAGGTGGTGGCTTTTGGGGGTCTCAAGGTGGTGTCACCCATGGGTGGTGACTTTGGGGGGATCCTGAGGTGGTGTCACCCATAGCTGGTGGCTCTGGGGGTCCCAAGGTGGTGTCACCCATGGGTGGTGGCTTTGGAGGGGGACATCGAGGTGGTCCCGAGGTGGGGTTACCCATAGCTGGTGGCTCTGGGGGGGGGGGGGTGTGTGTCCCAAGGTGGTGCCACCCATGCAGGTGTCCTTGAGGTGGGGGGGAGGAGGTGGCACCTGGATGTCACCGTGGTGGCGCAGAGGGACACGTGCCCGATCTCCCGTGTCACCTCATTGGCCCTCGGCCAATTCCCGCCCCGCCCTCTCCCGTTCACCATTTTATGGAGTTTTCCCGGCAGTTGGGGGTGGGGAAGGGGGTCACGGGGTAGGGGGGGGGGGGGGTCACGGGGGAGGGGGAAGGGGGGGGGGACAAAGTCCAAGCTCTACCCAAAATACCTTGGGGGTGGGGGGCGTGGCCAGGTGTGCCCCCACTCCCACCCCATTGGTCCTTGGGTGGGGTGGGAGGGTCCCTGTGGGTATCGAGGAGGGTGGGGGGTCCTGGGTGACATTGGGGGGGTCACTCCCCCCCCAAAAAAGAGGGCGGGGATATCCTCTTGACCCACCCCCCCAGTCTACGTTGAGGTTGTGCCAGTAGAAACCAGTACCACCAGTGCCATCATAGGATCTTTATTGGGAAGAAAGAGGGGGTCCAGCCCCCGATTTTTAAGGGGGGGGGGTCCTCACCCTTGAGGTGACTTGAGGGGGGGGGGGAGGGGGAGCACGTGACCCTGGAGGCGGGGTCACAGCCCAAAAGTGCCAATAGCTGTGAGGTCATGACCTGGTTGGAGGTGTCAATCAATGAGGTCACCACCCAATCAGTGGGGTCATGACCCAGGAGTGCGGGGGGGGGCCGAGGGGGGGGGTCACGACCCTAAAAGTGCTCAGAAGAAGATGAGGAACCCCCAATATGGGGTCAAAGGACCTCCCCCTGCCCCCCCAAAGAGGGTCTGGGGTCTCCCATAATGCCGTGGGAGATCCTGAGCCGCTGGTGATGTCCATGGGTGGGTGGTGGGTGCTGGGGGGGGTGGGGGGACATGGACCTCCCCCCACCGCCCCTCCTCCATGGCTCAGAACTTCGTGAGGAACATCTCCGGCCTGGGGACGTGAACCTGTGGAGATATCGGGGGGAGGGGTCAATAGTGGGGGGTCAGTAGGAATTGGGGGGGGGTCCCCAATGTCCCACCACAGTGGGGGTGGGGTGGGGACACTCACCGGTGCCGAGGTGTCCACAGAGCCAAGGTTGACCTGGAAGTTGTCCTGAGGTGGGGCCTCTGTGGGATGAGGGGGGGGGGTCAATAAAGATTTTGGGGTCGGAGGGGGCACCATGGGGTCACCAGGGATCTCCATCCCTCCACCTCCACCTCCACCCACCTTGGTGCTGGAAGCTGAAGCTTCCTGGGAGGCTCCAGGTCTCGTCCACGTCCTCGTACCACCTCTGCTTCGGCGTCTGCTGGGTGCTGGAGAGAAAGGGGTGGGGGATGCAAGGTGGTCCTCAGCCGAGGTGTTCCCACGGACGTGAGGAACGTGAGGACCACCCAAGATCAGCCAAGATGTTCCTCAGCCAAGATCTTCCTCAGCCAAGGTGTTCCTCAGCCAAGGTGTTCCTCAGCCAAGATCTTCCTCAGTCAAGGTCTTCCTCAGCCAAGGTATTCCTCAGCCAAGATGTTCCTCAGCCAAGGTCTTCCTCAGCCAAGATCTTCCTCAGCCAAGATCTTCCTCAGCCAAGGTCTTCCTCAGCCAAGATGATCCTCAGCCAAGATCTTCCTCAGCCAAGATGTTCCTCAGCCAAGATGTTCCTCAGCCAAGGTCTTCCTCAGCCAAGATCTTCCTCAGCCAAGATGTTCCTCAGCCAAGGTCTTCCTCAGCCAAGATCTTCCTCAACAAGGCCAACAAGACCTCCCACCCCATGGAGAACGATGGGACCAGACCCCACCCCATCCCACACACCCCCACCTTCCCCCTCCCATCACCTGTGGTACGTCCTGGTCCTCTGAGCTCGGAAGAGGAAGACTGCAAGGATGGCGATCACCAGCGCCAGAATGGCCACGGCCAAGCCCAAGCCCACCGCCAGCTTGCTGGTCCGACTGCTGCAGCGATCGCCTTGGTACCAGTAGAGATCGGTCTCGTAGCAGCTATGGGGGAGGGGACAAAGGGGGTGAGCACAAAGGTGGGACCTCCAGAAGAACCCCTTAACCCATCTTGGACATCTCAAGCCCTGCTTGGAGCAAGATCATGCTCCAACCAAGGGGTTTTGACCCATTTCTTTGGAGAGAAGAGCATGAAGATGGGTATGGAGGTCCACCAGGAGGGTTGGAAGCCTGTGGGGCAAGACCCTGAAGACCCTTTGACCCCTTTCCATGGAGAAATGACCTTGGAGATGGGCATGGAGGTGCACCAGGAAGGCTGGGAGCCTGTGGGGCCAGACCCTGAAGACCCTTTGACCCCTTTCAGTGGAGAAATGACCTTGGACATGGGCATGGAGGTGCACCAGAAGGTTGGGTGCCTATGGGATGGTCTTGGAGGTGGGTGATGGTTGTCCAGCAGGACTTACAAGCACTGAGGACCACTCCGGGTGAGCTGACACTGCCCCTTGTTGCAGTCGATGGTGCCAGGGGTGGCCGGGGTGCAGTTGGAGATGCAGTAGAAACCAGAGCTGGTCAGGTTGGGGTAAAAATAGTCCTGGTAGCCCTCAGGGACCTCCTGCCGGCAGTAGGCTGGAGAGGGAAGAGGGGTGGGTTGGAGGGGACATCGGTGACCCCCAAAATGGCTGCCCCACCCCCCCCTTCTTCCCCACCCCCTCACCTTCTCCATCGAAGTTGAGCGAGCTGTTGGTGACCATCACTTCGTAGGGCTTGAAGCACATCACCTCTGCAAAAAGAGGTCACGTGATGAGGTGGGGGGTGGGGACACGTGTCCCACAGCTCAATCCCACCCCATGGGTTGTCCAAGTCCTCCTCATCCCCTCTCCAGGAGGTTCATGGGTACCATCGCTGCACTCCTGCTTCTCTGCCACCTCTCGAAGGTCTCTCCGGAGGTCCACTGTGATGCTGTGGAGCTTCTCCTGGGCTTGGGTGGTCACCAGGAGGGAGATGAAGATGATGTGATCCACCACCACGCTGCCGTTCCTGGTGGGAAAAGCCACCACCCCGTTGTAAATACCCCAACTCCTGAGGGGGGGGGGGGGAGAGCCAGTTGGTGCCCCCCGACACCTTCTCCCCATTGAGTGGTGACCCCAAAACTCACTTCAGACTCAGGATCTGGATTCCTTTGTAGCCTTGAATGTTCCTGTAGACCACGTCCATCTGGAAGAGAAGAAGGTGGGGGGGTGTCAAGGCCCCATTCCCTCCCCCTCCTCTTGGATCTCCCTCCTTTTAGGTGTCCCCTCCCAGAGAAGATCACACAATCCAACCCCCCACATACAGATGGACGTCCCACCACATCCTGACCTCAAGTGGGGTCAACCCCTCCCCCACATCCCTTCACCTGCTCTGTGAAGTTCTTGACGAACTCGGCGTAGGCGGCAGAGTTGACGTCATTCAGGTCCTCGGTGAACTGCCTGTTGGTCACCCTCAGTGTCACCTGCACCGTCCCGTTGGCCACTTTTGGGGAAGGGGTAGATGTGAGTGAAGACGAAGGCATGAAGAAGACAAGGGAGTCACCACCTCTTCCTGGCTTGAGGGACCCCAATATCTCCGTTTAAAGCTCGTGGCTTGAGGGTTTGGGGTGGAAGAACCAAGAGGAACGTCCTCCAGCCATCACCAGGAGCTCATCTGGACACTGACCCCACCAGTGACTCCCCAATGTTCCTGGTGGACATCACCCCCTTGAGCTCCTTAAGGTCCTAATGAGCTTTAATTGGTCTCATCAGTGACAACCTGGTCCAGGAGCTGCTTTGAAGCTCATCCCAGCCAACCTAGACCTTGTTTGAGCTCTCTTGAGGGTCATCAACCACTGAATCCATCTCTGATCCCAACTCGTGGTTGTAGCTTGGACCTGTTCTCCATCCTCTGCTCTTCATCTCATGGTCCTGCCCCACCCAGGGTGGTCACTCACCACCTCTACCCATGGTTTTGGGTGAGGGTGGGACCATGGCTGCCAACTGGGTGGTCAAGAAGGACATTGCCCATGCTGTGGTCACCCTTGGTCCATCCTTCCACCCCCCACCCTCTTGGAAAACCTCCCACCATTGCTCTTCCCCCCTTTGGGGTTGACTTGATGAACCCCCAATGAGAAGAACTTCCTACCAGCCTTGGTTTCGATGGTGGGATTTATGTCACCACACATGTCACCCGTGAAAGCACTGGGGCACTGGCAGTGACCGGCCACCCAAGTGCCACCGTTCTCACAGAGCCCTGGAAAGAAAGAAGCCAATGGAGAGATGGCGGTGGAGAAGGTGACCAATCACAGCGCTTGGAGGGAAACAGGGGGTGGGGAGTACCTGGAGTGGTGGAGGGATGGAGAGGAGGGGTGGTGGTGGGAGGTGAACTGGTGGTGGGTGTGATGGATGAAGAGTCGTTGATGGTTGAACTGCTCACGTTGGTGGAGACGATCGCTGTGGTGGTGGAGATGGTGGTGGAGGATGGAGCAGAAGCGCTGGAGACTGACATGGTGGGTGTGGAGATGTTTGATGACACGGTGGTGGGTTCAGAGGTGCTGGAGGAGGTCGTGGTGGTTGTAGAGGTGTTGGTGGCCATGGTGGGAGCAGATGTGCTGAGGTCTATGGAGGGTTCAGAGGTGCTGGAGGTGTCTGTGATGGGTTCGGAGGTGTTGGTGGCCACGGTGGGTTCAGAGGTGGTGGCGTTGGTGGAGGGCAAGGAGGTGCTGGATGCGCCAGTGATGGTTCCAGAGGTGCTGGTGGCCGTCATGGTGGGTTCAGAGGTTCTGGAGATGTCTGTGGTGGGTTCAGAGGCGTTGGAGGTAGTCACAGTGGGTTCAGAGGTGTTGGTGGCCATGGTGGGAGCAGATGTGCTGAGGTCTATGGAGGGTTCAGAGGTGCTGGAGGTGTCCGTGATGGGTTCAGAGGTGTTGGTGGCTGCGGTGGGTTCAGTGGAGTTGGTGTCGGTCGGCAAAGAGGTGCTGGAGGCCATAGTGGTGGCTTCAGAGGTGTTGGAGGTGGTCACTGTGGTTCCAGAGGTATTGGTGGCCACGGTGGGTTCAGAGGTGTTGGTGGCCATGGTGGGAGCAGATGTGCTGAGGTCTGTGATGGTTTCAGAGGTGCTGGAGATGTTTGTGGTGGGTTCAGAGGTGTAAGAGGTCGTCAGAGTGGGTCCAGAGGTGCTGGAGGTGTCTGTGGTGGGTGCAGAGGTGTTGGAGGCGGTCACAGTGGGTTCAGAGGTGCTGGGGGCCGTCATGATGGGTTCTGAGGTGTTGGAGGTGTCTGTGATGGGTTCAGAGGTGTTGGTGGCTGTGGTGGGAGCAGATGTGCTGAGGTCTGTGATGGTTTCAGAGGTGCTGGAGATGTTCGTGGTGGGTTCAGAGGTGCTGGAGGTGATTGTGGTGATTGTAGAGGTGTTGGTGACCATGGTGGGTCCAGAGGTGCTGGAGGTGTCCGTGATGGGTTCAGAGGTGTTGGTGGCTGCGGTGGGTTCAGTGGAGTTGGTGTCGGCAGGCAAAGAGGTGCTGGAGGCCATAGTGGTGGGTGCAGAGGTGTTGGAGGTGGTCACGGTGGGTTCAGAGGTGTTGGTGGCCATGGTGGGAGCAGATGTGCTGAGGTCTGTGATGGGTTCAGAGGTGCTGGAGGTGATTGTGGTGATTGTAGAGGTGTTGGTGACCATGGTGGGTCCAGAGGTGCTGGTGTTGCTGGTGCCTAAAGAGGTGGTGGTGGCAAGGATGGGTTCAGAGGTGCTGGAGGTGTCTGTGATGGTTTCAGAGGTGCTGGAGATGTTTGTGGTGGTTTCAGAGGTGTAAGAGGTTGTCAGAGTGGGTCCAGAGGTGCTGGAGGTGTCTGTGATGGGTTCAGATGTGCTGGAGGTGTCTGTGATGGGTTCAGAGGTGTTGGTGTCGGTGGGCAAAGAGGTGCTGGAGGCCACAGTGGTGGGTGTAGAGGTGTTGGATGTGGTCACGGTGGGTTCAGAGCTGCTGGTGTTGGTGGTGCCTAAAGAGGTGGTGGTGGCAAGGGTGGGTTCAGAGGTGCTGGACATGTCTGTGATGGTTTCAGAGGTGCTGGAGATGTTTGTGGCGGGTTCAGAGGTGCTGGAGGTGATCGTGGTGGTTGTGGAGGTGTTGGTGGCCATGGTGGGAGCAGATGTGCTGAGGTCTGTGATGGGTCCAGAGGTGCTGGATGCGTCTGTGGTGGGTTCAGAGGTGGTGGTGTTGGTGGAGGACAAAGAGGTGCTGGATGCCCCTGTATTGGTTCCAGAGATGCTGGTGACCGTCATGGGGGGTTCAGAGGTGCTGGAGGTGTCTGTGGTGGGTGCAGAGGTGTTGGTGGCCATGGTGGGAGCAGATGTGCTGAGGTCTGTGATGGGTCCAGAGGTGCTGGAGGTGTCTGTGATGGGTTCAGAGGTGTTGGAGGTGGTCACAGTGGGTTCAGAGGGGCTGGGGGCTGTCATGATGGGTTCTGAGGTGCTGGAGGTGTCTGTGATGGGTTCAGAGGTGTTGGTGGCCATGGTGGGAGCAGATGTGCTGAGGTCTATGGAGGGTTCAGAGGTGCTGGAGGTGTCCGTGATGGGTTCAGAGGTGTTGGTGGCTGCGGTGGGTTCAGTGGAGTTGGTGTCGGTCGGCAAAGAGGTGCTGGAGGCCATAGTGGTGGCTTCAGAGGTGTTGGAGGTGGTCAAGGTGGTTCCAGAGGTATTGGTGGCCACGGTGGGTTCAGAGGTGTTGGTGGCCATGGTGGGAGCAGATGTGCTGAGGTCTGTGATGGTTTCAGAGGTGCTGGCGATGTTTGTGGTGGGTTCAGAGGTGTAAGAGGTCGTCAGAGTGGGTCCAGAGGTGCTGGAGGTGTCTGTGGTGGGTGCAGAGGTGTTGGAGGCGGTCACAGTGGGTTCAGAGGTGCTGGGGGCCGTCATGATGGGTTCTGAGGTGTTGGAGGTGTCTGTGATGGGTTCAGAGGTGTTGGTGGCCATGGTGGGAGCAGATGTGCTGAGGTCAGTGGTGGGTTCAGAGGTGCTGGAGATGTTTGTGGTGGGTTCAGAGGTGTAAGAGGTCGTCAGAGTGGGTCCAGAGGTGCTGGAGGTGGTCACAGTGGGTTCAGAGGTGCTGGGGGCCGTCATGATGGGTCCAGAGGTGCTGGAGGTGTCCG
The DNA here is from genome assembly GCA_028020825.1 of Podargus strigoides. Classification (NCBI taxonomy): domain Eukaryota; kingdom Metazoa; phylum Chordata; class Aves; order Caprimulgiformes; family Podargidae; genus Podargus; species Podargus strigoides. Next base: position 914,231 of record CM051657.1, read on the forward strand.
TGATGGGTTCAGAGGTGTTGGTGGCTGTGGTGGGTTCAGTGGAGTTGGTGTCGGTCGGCAAAGAGGTGCTGGAGGCCATGGTGGTGGGTGCAGAGGTGTTGGAGGTGGTCACGGTGGGTTCAGAGGTGTTGGTGGCCACAGTGGGTTCAGAGGTGTTGGTGGCCATGGTGGGAGCAGATGTGCTGAGGTCTGTGATGGTTTCAGAGGTGCTGGAGATGTTTGTGATGGGTTCAGAGGTGCTGGAGGTGATTGTGGTGATTGTAGAGGTGTTGGTGACCATGGTGGGAGCAGAGGTGTTGGTGTTGCTGGTGCCTAAAGAGGTGGTGGTGGCAAGGATGGGTTCAGAGGTGCTGGAGGAGTCTGTGGTGGTTCCAGAGGTGTTGGTGGCCATGGTGGGAGCAGATGTGCTGAGGTCTGTGATGGTTTCAGAGGTGCTGGAGATGTTTGTGGTGGGTTCAGAGGTGCTGGAGGTGATCGTGGTGGTTGTGGAGGTGTTGGTGGCCATGGTGGGAGCAGATGTGCTGAGGTCAGTGGTGGGTTCAGAGGTGTCTGTGGCGGTCACAGTGGGTTCAGAGGTGCTGGGGGCCGTCATGATGGGTTCTGAGGTGTTGGAGGTGTCTGTGATGGGTTCAGAGGTGTTGGTGGCCATGGTGGGAGCAGATGTGCTGAGGTCTGTGATAGGTCCAGAGGTGCTGGAGGTGTCTGTGATGGGTGCAGAGGTGTTGGTGGCTGTGGTGGGAGCAAAGGTGGTGGTGTTGATGGAGGACAAAGAGGTGCTGGATGTCCCTGTGGTGGTTCCAGAGATGCTGGTGACCGTCATGGGGGGTTCAGAGGTGCTGGAGGTGTCTGTGATGGGTTCAGAGGTGTTGGTTTCGGTGGGCAAAGAGGTGCTGGAGGCCACAGTGGTGGGTGCAGAGGTGTTGGATGTGGTCACGGTGGGTTCAGAGGTGCTGGTGTTGGTGGTGCCTAACGAGGTGGTGGTGGCAAGGGTGGGTTCAGAGGTGCTGGACATGTCTGTGATGGGTTCAGAGGTGCTGGTGGCCATGGTGGGAGCAGATGTGCTGAGGTCTGTGATGGTTTCAGAGGTGCGGGAGATGTTTGTGGCGGGTTCAGAGGTGCTGGAGGTGATCGTGGTGGTTGTGGAGGTGTTGGTGGCTATGGTGGGAGTAGATGTGCTGAGGTCAGTGGTGGGTTCAGAGGTGTAAGAGGTCGTCAGAGTGGGTACAGAGGTGCTGGAGGTGTATGTGATGGGTTCAGAGGTGTTGGTGGCCATGGTGGGTTCAGAGGTGTTGGTGGCTGTGGTGGGAGCAGATGTGCTGAGGTCTGTGATAGGTCCAGAGGTGGTGGAGGTGTCTGTGATGGGTGCAGAGGTGCTGGTGGCCATGGGGGGTTCAGAGCTGTTGGTGGCCATGGTGGGAGCAGATGTGCTGAGGTCTGTGATGGTTTCAGAGGTGCTGGAGATGTTTGTGGTGGGTACAGAGGTGTAAGAGGTCGTCACAGTGGGTCCAGAGGTGCTGGAGGTGTCTGTGATGGGTTCAGAGGTGTTGGTGGCTGCGGTGGGTTCACTGGAGTTGGTGTCGGCGGGCAAAGAGGTGCTGGAGGCCACAGTGGTGGGTGCAGAGGCGTTGGAGGTGGTCACAGTGGGTTCAGAGGTATTGGTGGCCATGGTGGGAGCAGATGTACTGAGGTCTGTGATGGGTGCAGAGGTGTTGGAGGTGGTCACAGTGGGTTCAGAGCTGCTGGTGTTGGTGGTGCCTAAAGAGGTGGTGGTGGCCAGGGTGTGTTCAGAGGTGCTGGAGATGTTTGTGGTGGGTTCAGAGGTGTAAGAGGTCGTCAGAGTGGGTCCAGAGGTGCTGGAGGTGTCTGTGATGGGTGCAGAGGTGTTGGAGGTGGTCACAGTGGGTTCAGAGGTGCTGGGGGCCGTCATGGTGGGTTCAGAGATGCTGGAGGTGACTGTGGAGGGTTCAGAGGTGTTGGTGGCCATAGTGGTGGTTTCAGAGGCATTGGAGGTGGTCACAGTGGGTTCAGAGGTGCTGGAGGTGTCTGTGATGGGTTCAGAGGTGTTGGTGGCCATGGTGGGAGCAGATGTGCTGAGTTCTATGGAGGGTTCAGAGGTGCTGGAGGTGTCCGTGATGGGTTCTGAGGTGTTGGTGGCCGTGCTGGGTCCAGAGGTGCTGGTGTTGGTGGTGCCTAAAGAGGTGGTGGTGGCAAGGATGGGTTCAGAGGTGCTGGAGGTGTCTGTGGTGGTTCCAGAGGTGTTGGTGGCCATGGTGGGAGCAGATGTGCTGAGGTCAGCGGTGGGTTCAGAGGTGTTGAAGGTGGTCACAGTGGGTTCAGAGGTGCTGGAGGTGTCCATGATGGGTTCAGAGGTGCTGGTGGCCATGGTGGGAGCAGATGTGCTGAGGTCTGTGATGGGTTCAGAGGTGCTGGAGATGTTTGTGGTGGGTTCAGTGGTGTTGGTGGCCATGGTGGCTTCAGAGGTGTTGGTGGCCATGGTGGGAGCAGATGTGCTGAGTTCTATGGAGGGTTCAGAGGTGCTGGAGGTGTCTGTGATGGGTTCAGAGGTGTTGGTGGCCATGGTGGGAGCAGATGTGCTGAGGTCTGTGATGGGTTCAGAGGTGCTGGAGATGTTTGTGGTGGGTTCAGAGGTGCTGGAGGTGATTGTGGTGATTGTAGAGGTGTTGGTGACCATGGTGGGTCCAGAGGTGCTTGAGGTGTCCGTGATGGGTTCAGAGGTGTTGGTGGCCACGGAGGGAGCAGATGTGCTGAGGTCAACAGTGGGTTCAGAGGTGTTGGAGGTGTCTGTGGTGGTTCCAGAGGTGTTGGTGGCTGTGGTGGGAGCAAAGGTGGTGGTGTTGTTGGAGGGCAAAGAGTTGCTGGATGCCCCTGTGGTGGTTCCAGAGGTGCTGGTGGCCGTCATGGGGGGTTCAGAGGCGTTGGAGGTGGTCACAGTGGGTTCAGAGGTGTTGGTGGCCATGGTGGGAGCAGATGTGCTGAGGTCTGTGATGGGTGCAGAGGTGTTGGAGGTGGTCACAGTGGGTTCAGAGGTGCTGGGGGCCGTCATGGTGGGTCCAGAGGTGCTGGAGGTGTCTGTGATGGGTGCAGAGGTGTTGGAGGCGGTCACAGTGGGTTCAGAGGTGCTGGGGGCCGTCATGGTGGGTTCAGAGGTGCTGGAGGTGTCTGTGGTGGTTCCAGAGGTGTTGGTGGCCATGGTGGGAGCAGATGTGCTGAGGTCTATGGAGGGTTCAGAGGTGCTGGAGGTGTCTGTGATGGGTTCAGAGGTGCTGGAGGTGGTCACAGTGGGTTCAGAGGAGTTGGTGGCCATGGTGGGAGCAGATGTGTTGAGGTCTATGGAGGGTTCAGAGGTGCTGGTGGCCACAGTGGTGGTTCCAAAGGTGCTGGTGTCCGTCATGGTGGGTTCCGAGGAGCTGATAACAGTGGGAGGTGCAGAGCTCATGGTGGCCGTGGTCAGTGCAGAGGTTTTGGTGGCTGTGGAGGGTTCAGAGGTGCTGGAGGTGACTGTGGAGGGTTCAGAGGTGTTGGTGGCCATGGTAGCACCAGATGTGCTGAGGTCTAAGGAAGGTTCAGAGGTGTTGGTGGCCATAGTGGTGGTTTCAGAGGCGTTGGAGGTGGTCACAGTGGGTTCAGAGGTGCTGGAGGTGTCTGTGATGGGTGCAGAAGTGTTGGTGGTCGTGGTGGGTTCAGAGGTGGTGGGCAAAGAGGTGCTGGAGGCCACAGTGGTGGTTCCTGAGGTGCTGGTGGCTGTCATGATGGGTTCAGAAGTTGTGGAGGTGGTTGTGTTGGGTTGGGAGGAGCTGGTAACAGTGGTGGGTGCAGAGTCTGTGGTGGCCATGGTCAGTGGAGAGGTGTTGGTGGCCATGGAGGGTTCAGGGGTGCTGGAGGTGTCTGTGGTGGGTTCAGTGGAGCTGGTGGGAGGTGCAGAGCTCATGGTGTCTGTGGCTGGTGTGGAGGTACTGGTGGCCGTGGAGGGTTCAGTGGTGTTGGTGCTGGTGTTGGTAACAGAAGTGGTGGAGTCGCTGGTGGACAAAGAGGTGCTGGAGGCCACCATGGTGTTTCCAGAGGTGCTGGTGGCTGTCACGGTGGGTGTAGAGGTGCTGGAGGTGTCTGTGGTGGGTTCAGAGGTGTTGGAGGCGGTCACAGTGGGTTCAGAGGTGCTGGGAGCCGTCATGATGGATTCCGAGGTGCTGGAGGTGTCTGTGATGGGTTCAGAGGTATTGGTGGCCACGGTGGGTTCAGAGGTGGTGGCGTTGGTGGAGGGCAAGGAGGTGCTGGACGCTCCTGTGATGGGTTCAGAGGTGCTGGAGGTGTCTGTGATGGGTTCAGAGGTGCTGGAGGTGGTCACAGTTGGTTCAGAGGTGTTGGTGGCCATGGTGGGAGCAGATGTGTTGAGGTCAGTGGTGGGTTCAGAGGTGCTGGCGGCCACAGTGGTGGTTCCAGAGGTGCTGGTGTCCGTCATGGTGGGTTCCGAGGAGCTGATAACAGTGGGAGGTGCAGAGCTCATGGTGGCCGTGGTCAGTGCAGAGGTGTTGGTGACTGTGGAGGGTTCAGAGGTGCTGGAGGTGTCTGTGGTGGTTCCAGAGGTGTTGGTGGCCATGGTAGCACCAGATGTGCTGAGGTCTAAGGAAGGTTCAGAGGTGTTGGTGGCCATAGTGGTGGTTTCAGAGGCGTTGGAGGTGGTCACAGTGGGTCCAGAGGTGCTGGAGGTGTCTGTGATGGGTTCAGAAGTGTTGGTGGCCATGGTGGGTTCAGAGGTGGTGGGCAAAGAGGTGCTGGAGGCCACAGTGGTGGTTCCTGAGGTGCTGGTGGCTGTCACGGTGGGTTCAGAAGTTGTGGAGGTGGTTGTGTTGGGTTGGGAGGAGCTGGTAACAGTGGTGGGTGCAGAGTCTGTGGTGGCCATGGTCAGTGGAGAGGTGTTGGTGGCCGTGGAGGATTCAGGGGTGCTGGAGGTGTCTGTGGTGGGTTCAGTGGAGCTGGTGGGAGGTGCAGAGCTCATGGTGTCTGTGGGTGGTGTGGAGGTACTGGTGGCCGTGGAGGGTTCAGTGGTGTTGGTGCTGGTGTTGGTAACAGAAGTGGTGGAGTCGCTGGTGGACAAAGAGGTGCTGGAGGCCACCATGGTGTTTCCAGAGGTGCTGGTGGCTGTCACAGTGGGTGTAGAGGTGCTGGAGGTGTCTGTGGTGGGTTCAGAGGTGGTGGTAACAGAGGTGGTGGTTGTGGAGGTCGCAGATGTGCTGAAGGCTGTCGTGGTGGGTTCAGAAGTGTTGGTGGCCATGGTGGGTTCTGAGGTGGTGGTGTTGGCGGTGGGCAAAGAGGTGCTGGAGGCCACAGTGGTGGTTCCAAAGGTGCTGGTGGCTGTCATGGTGAGTTCAGAGGTGGTGGAGGTAGTTCTGGAGATGCTGGTGGCCGTGGTAGCCACAGAGGTGCTGGTGCCCATGGAAGGTCCGGAGGTGCTGGTGTCTGTCGTGGTGGGTTCAGGGGTGGTGGAGGTGGTCATGGTGGGTTGGGAGGAGCTGGTAACAGTGATGGGTGCAGAGTTCGTGGTGGCTGTGGTCAGTGCAGAGGCTCCAGAGGTGGCCATGGTGGCCCCAGAGATGCTGGTGGCCATGGAGGGTCCAGAGGCACTGGTGGCCTCGACATTTGTAGACGTGCTGGTGGCCACGGTGGGTGCCGACGTTCTGGAGGTGAGGATGGCTGAAGAGGTGACGCTGTCCTGGGGGGTCCCAGAGGTGACATCGCTCGTGGTGGTCTCAGTGGCACCAGAGGCTGTGGAGAAAGCAGAAGTTCTGATGCCCGTGGTGGGTGCTGGGGTGGCCTCAGGGATGTTGGTGGCCTTCTGGGAGCTCATGGTGGTGGGGGTGGGGGGTGGCATTCCCCCCTTCCTACCCCCAAAAACACCCCTTAGATGTCCCCCAACCCATCCCAACCCATCCCAACCCAACCCAACTCAACCCATCCCAACCCAACTCAACCCAACTCAACCCATCCCAACCCAACCCAACTCAACCCATCCCAACCCAACTCAACCCATCCCAACTCAACTCAACTCAACCCAACCCAACTCAACCCATCCCAACCCATCCCAACCCAACCCAACCAACTCAACCCATCCCAACCCAACCATCCCAACCCAACCCAACCCATCCCAACCCAACCCATCCAACCCAACCCAACCCAACTCAACCCATCCCAACCCAACCCAACTCAACCCATCCCAACCCAACTCAACCCATCCCAACTCAACTCAACTCAACCCAACCCAACCCAACTCAACTCAACCCAACCCAACCCAACTCAACTCAACCCAACCCAACCCAACTCAACCCATCCCAACCCAACCCAACTCACCCAACTCAACCCATCCCAACCCATCCCAACCCATCCCAACCCAACTCAACCCAACCCAACCCAACCCAACCCAACCCAACCCAACCAGGAGGACCTCCCACCTCCTCCACCTCCCACTCTTCTCCTCCCCCGGTTCCCATCCCTTCTGCCCCATCCCATCCTCCCCCACCCGGACCACCCCCACAGCCCGCCCTATCCCCCTGGGTCGAAGGTGGGGCCCCCCTCAAGATGGGGGGGGTGGGCAGAGGGGTGTGGGGGGAGGGGTGGAGTGGTCTCCCACCGTGACGCCACCGTCCTTCAACTCAAGGAGTTTTTTGGCCATTTTAAGGAATTTATTTGGGAAAATTTGAGTGTCAAAAAACCCCCCAACCCCCCAAAATACCCAAATTAAAGAAAAACAACCCAAAAAACCACAACCCACCCAAAAAAGCCACTTTGCTTCCAAAAATCACCATTTTGGTTCTTAAATGGACGTCCTCCAGCCCAGACCCCGCTGCTTTGCGCATTAATTTAACCTCATTTAGGCAATTAACTCCAAGCTCTCCCGCTCTTAACGAGGTTTTAAGGACTCTGGAGTTCATCAGCACTGGGGGGGGCAGGGGGGGAGGAGGGGGAGGGGTGGATTGGAATTGGGGGGGGGGGAGGGGGACATGATGTGGTTGGAGGAGAAGAGGATGAGGGAGAAGATGGGGGGGGAGAGTGGTGGTGATGGGGGGGGGGGTATTTTGGGGGAGGGGTTGGGGGGTGTTTTTAGGGGGTGGGGGGTGGGGGACATGGGGGGTGGGGGGGGTATGATAAGGGGATTGTGGGTAGACACCCAAAGTCACCCATGGGGGGACACCAGGCCATGGGGGGGGGGGGGTGTTGGTGGTGCTGGGGGAGTCAAATTTGGGGGGGGGGGGGGGGGGGTGGTGTCTTTGGGGGGGGGGCTTGGGGGTTTGGGGGGGGAGTTGGGGGGGGTATAATGGGGGGGGGGGGGTGAGGTGGGGGGGGTAGACCTCCCAACATCACCCATGGGGGGACACCAGCCCATGGGGGGGGGGGGGGGGGGGGGTGGGTGGTGATGGGGGAGGGTTTCAAATTTTGGGGGGGGGGTAGGGGGTTATTTTTGGGGGGGTGGGGACTTTTGGGGGGCGGGGGGGGGTTGGGGGGGTATGATGCGGGGGGGGTTATGGGGGGGGGTAGACACCCAATGTCACCCCCTTGGGGGGCCCCAACCCATGGTGTGAGGGGGGGGCTCTTTTGCTCCCACATCCCCATGGACCCCCCCCCCCTCACTGTTGGGGTGGGGTCTTCAAAATGTGGGGGGGGAGGGGGGTTGGGGGGGGGGGGGTTTTAGGCGTTTAGCCTTCATTGACCAATGGGTGGAGGAGATTGGGGGGGGGGGAGGGGTGCAGGTGCCCCCTTGACCACAGGTGGCCCATAAGGAGATGCCACCTCCCACCCCATCCCACCTTGGGACCCCCCCCAAATTATTCACCCACCCCCCCCCCAAAGACATCCCCCCCCATCACCCCCCCCCCCCCCATCCCTACTCACTGATTGGCTGGAGGAGGAAGAGGAGGATGAAGACGAAGCCCTTCATCATCCCCCACGCCGCCCGACATCCCCCCGTAGCCACCTCCCAACTGCCTTCCCCGGTGGCACCTCCGCAGGAGAAGACCTTTACCCCTAACCCCGCCCCCAACCCACTCACCTTGACCCCACCCACCCCCCCACCCCTCCCCCCACCCCCCCCCCCACACCCCCCCCCCCCCTTTGATCAGCCGCTCCCATTGTGTCCCCGTTGACGCCCGTTGGGTCACGGTTGAGACGCCTTCCCTTGGGTCATTGTTGACTTTGTTGGGTTCAACCTTGGGGTTCCTCAAGGGAGGGGGAGGAGCCAAAGGAGCGGGGGGGGGGGGGGGGGGGGGATGACCCCACCCCCACCCCACCTTGCACCTCCCCCCACCCCAACGTGGCCACCTCAGGAGCTCAGGGCAACCCAGGGAGGGAAAGGTGAGGATTTTGGGGGGGTCACAGTGGGGTTTTGGGGGTCACGGTGGGGTTTTGTGGGTGACCATGGGGGTTTTGGGGGTGACAGTGCAGATTTGGGGATTGCCATGGGGGTTTGGGGGGGCACAGTGGGGGTTTTGGGGTCACAGAGGGAGTTTTGGGGGGTCACCATAGGGGTTTTGGGGGTCATAGTGGGGTTTTGGGGGTCACAGTGGGGATTTGGGGGGCACAGTGGGGATTTTGGGGGTTATAGAGGGGATTCTGGGGGTCACCATGAGGGTTTTGGGTCACGGTGGGGAGTTTTGGGGTCACAGTGGTTGATTTTGGGGTCACCATGGGATTTGGGGGCACAGTGAGATTTGGGGGGGGCACAGTGGGGATTTTGGGGTCCCAGAGGGAGTTTTGGGGGTCACCACGGGAGTTTTGGGGGGGCACAGTGGGGATTTTGGGGGTCACCATAGGGGTTTTGGGGTCACAATGGTGGTTTGGGGGGTCACAGTGGGGATTTTGGGGAGCACAGTGGGGGGTTGGGATCACCATGGTGGGTTTGGGGGGTCACAGTGGGGATTTGGGGGGCACAATGGGGGTTTTTGGGGTCACAATGGGGATTTTTGGGTTCACAGTGGGATTTTGGGGGCCACAGCTGGGTATTTTGGGGTACCATAGGAGTTTTACGGGTCCCAGTGGGGATATTGGGGGGGGGGGGGATAGAGGGATTTGGGGGGTCACAGAAGGAGTTTTTGGGGGTCACCATAGGGGTTTGGGGGTCACAGTGGGGATTTGGGGGGGCACAGTGAGGATTTTGGGGGTCACCATAGGGGTTTTAGGGGTGACAGGGGAGATTTGGGGGTCCCAGTGGGGGTTTTGGGGTCACAGTGTGGATTTTGGGGGGGTCATAGAGGCAGTTTTGGGGGGCACAGTGGGATTTGGGGGGGTCACAGTGGGTTTTGGGGGTTCAGGGACGGATTTTGTGCCCCCCCCCCGCCCCTCCCCCCCAGGCGGAAAGGCCCCATTTCCACCCAGAAAACAAACAGGGCGGGGGGGGGGGGAGGGGCGCGGGGGCGGGGGGGGGGGGGAAATGGGTGGGGCGGGGGGGGGGAGGGGAAAGGTGTGGGGAGCGGGGGGGGGGGGAGGGGGGAGGGAGTTTCTTCCACTTCGGGGGGGTTTGGGGGGGGGCGGGAGGGGCCCAGAATCCATCCCTGAGCCCCCAAACCCCCCCTGTGACCCCAAAACCCCACGGTGACCCCAAACCCCTCATCGTGACCTCAAAATCCCACTGTGCCCCCCGAAAGTTCCACTGAGACCCCCCCAAAACGCCAATGTGACCCCCAAAATCCCACTGTGCCCCCAAAACTTCCACTGTGACCCCCCAAACCCCCCACTTTCACCCCCCAAACCCCCACTGTGACCCCAAAATCCCCACTACGACCCCCAAACCCCCAATGTTACCCCCAAAACTCCCAATGTCACCCCCAAAACCCCCATGGTGACCCCAAACCCCCACTGTGACCCCAAAACCCTCATGGTGACCCCAAAACCCCACTGTCACCCCCAAACCCCCACTGTGACCCCCCCCAAAATGCCAATGTGACCCCGAAAATCCCACTGTGCCCCCCCCAAAACCCCACTGTGGCCCCCCAGAACCCCCACTGTGGCCCTCAAAACTCCCTCTGTGGCCCCCAAAAATCCCCACTGTGACCCCCCCAATTTCCCACTGTGACCCCCCCCCCAACCCCCCCACTTTCACCCCCAAAACCCCCATTGTGACCCCAAACCCCCCCACAATGACCCCAAAAAAATCCGACTGTGACCCCAAAATCCCCACTGTGACACCCAATACCCCCATGGTGACCCCCCCCAACCCCCCACTGTGCCCCCCAAAACCCCCATTGTGACCCCAGAACCCCCACTGTGACCCCAAAAACACCCTCAGTGACCCCCCCCCAGATCCGCATCTTGCCCCCAAAATTGAGGGGACCCCCCCTTCCCCCCCCCTTCCCCCCCCCCTTCCCCCCCGCCCCCCCCCAATCAATTCCCAGCAATCCCGTCAATAAATTAATTACAAATATAATTTCCACTGAGGTCAAAGGTCAAAGCCGCATCGAGCCCTGATTGCCATGGGGTGGGGTGGGGGGGGTCCCCTCCAGCAAGGGGGTGGGGGGGGGGGAGTGGGGGGTCGGGGGGGGGGTGGGGGGGAGAGAACCCCTTTTCTTTCACAGAGGAACCGAATCCCACCTGATTTTACCCCCAAAAATGAGCTGTGGAGGGGACAGGGTTAAGGGAGGGGGGGGGGGGGGGGGAGGGGCTTGAGGTCTTCAGTCCCTTGGCCCCCCCCCCACATCATATTGGGGGGGACACCGAGGTCACCCCCCCCCCCCCCCCCAATATTTTGGGGGGATGGGGGGGATGTGTGGTCACAGTGCTGCAACCTTCCATCATCACCTATAAAGAAGGGGGGGTGGGGGGGAAAGGGGGCGGAGCTATGAGGAGGGGGGGCGTGTCCTCCTCCCCCCCCTTCCTCCCCCCCCCCCAGTATTCCCACCAATCACCTACCGGCGTGCTGGTGGGCGTGGCCAACTCCTGGTTGGGTTTGTAGGAGCCGCGTCCGTAGGGGTCTGGAGGATGAAGGTGGTGAAGGTCCATTAAAGATGGCGGCGGGTGGGGGGGGGTGGGGGAGGGGGGTCCCCATTAAAGGGGGGAGGGTGGGGACACACCCCCACCCCCCCAAGAAAAATGGGGCCCCACCTTGCCGGGGGGGCCCCCCTCGGCCGTTGACGTGGTAGATGCCGGTGACGCGGGTGTTGCGTCTCCCATCAGGCCAATCGCTGTCGTCATCGCGTGGGCTGTGGGGGTGGGAACCAATGAGGTCCACGGAGAGTTGGGTGTGACCTCAAAACCCCGGTGTGACCCCCAAAACCCCACTGTGACCCCTGAAATCCCCATTGTGACCTCCCAAGACCCCATCTCAACCTCCAAGACCCCACTGTGACCTCCCAGAACCCCAAATTTGACCTCCAATACCCAACCATGACCCCCAAAACCCCATCTTGACCCCAAGACCCTGATTATGACCCAAGACCCAACCATGACCCCCAAGACCCAACCATGACCTCCAAGACCCCATCTCGACCTCCAAGACACCAATTATGACCCCAAGACCCCAACCATGACCCACAAGACCCCCCCTGTGGACCTCCAAGACCCCAATTATGACCCCAAGACCCAATCATGACCCCACAACACCTCATCTCGACCTCCAAGACCCCAAACCATGACCCCCCAAGACCCCA
>JAQJZH010000055.1:0-50174 GCA_028020825.1 Podargus strigoides
GGGCCATGAGGGGGTTTGGGGTGCTATAGGGGGGCTATGGGGGGTATTGGGGTGCTATGGGGGTGCCATGGGGGGTATTGGGGTGCTATGGGGAGGCTATGGGGGGGCCATGAGGGGTTTTGGGGTGCTATAGGGGGGCTATGGGGGGTATTGGTGTGCTATAGTGGGACTATGGGGGTATTGGGGTGCTACAGGGGTGCTATGGGGGGGCCATGGGGGGTATTGGGGTGCTATGGAGAGGCTATGGGGGGGCCATGAGGGGTTTTGGGGTGCTATAGGGGGGCTATGGGGGGTATTGGGGTGCTGGGGGGGGCCATGGGGGGTATTGGGGTGCTATAGGGGGGTATGGGGGGCAATGAGGGGATTTGGGGTGCTATAGGGGGGGCTATGGGGGGGAATTGGGGTGCTACAGAGGGGCCATGGGGGGGCTGTGGGTCCCCATCTGTGGGGGTCCCCTCATGCCTCCCCCCCCCCAGGTGACCCCCCCGTTGTGGGGACCCCCGGCCGCGGCCTCAACCCCTGGTTGCACCCCCAGACTGGGGAGGTGAGTGGGGGGGGGCCGGGGAGGGGGGCCCCCAAAACCAGTGAGCATTTGGGGGGGGACCCCCCTTGCCATTTTGGGGGGTCTCACACCCCCCCCCCCCACAGCCGCTGACCCGCGTGGACCCCCAGTCCGGCCTCCTGTGCCCCTGCCTGCCGGGGGGGCCCCCCCCTGAACCCCGCTCCGACTGGGCCCCCCCGCAGAGCCCCCCGGGGGGAACCCCCCGGCGGAAAATAGAGGACCCCCCCGGACCCCCCCAACGCCTGCGGCTCCTCAACACCCTGACGGGGGACGAGCACCTCATCGAGGTGGGGGGGCACGGGGGGTCCCCAATGTCACCTGGGGGGGGTTGAGGGGGACATAGGGGGGCCCCAATGTCACATGGAGGGATGGGGGGGGCCCCAATATCACCTGGGGGGTCCCCAATTTCACCTGAGTGGGTTGGGGGGCATGGGGGGGGGGGGTCCCCAATGTAATCTGGGGGGGTTGGGAGGACATGCAGGGGCCCCAATGCCACCTGGGAGGGTCCCCAATGTCACTGGGGGGGTCCCCGATGTCACCTGAGGGGGTTGAGGGGCACAGGGAGTCCCCAATGTCACCTGGGGGTGTCCCCAATGTCACCCAGGGGGATGGGGGGGTCCCCAATGTCACCAGGCAGGGTTTTGGGGGACACGGGGGGCCTGATGTCATCTGGGGGTTCCCCAATGTCACTTGGGGGTTTGGGGGGCACAGGGGGGTCCCCAATGTCACCTGGGGGGGGATTGGAGGGACAGGGGAGGCCCCAATGTCACTTGGGGGGCACAGGGGGGGTCCCCAATGTCACCCAGGGGGATGGGGGGGTCCCTTGGGATGGTGGGGGAGGGTGTTGGGGTGCCCTTGTCCCCTTTGGGGGGGTCTCTCACCCCTCTGTCCCCCCCCACAGGTTTTTGGGGGGCAGGAGGGGCAGATGTTGCAGCAGGCGCTGGCCTGGAACGCCCACGCAGAGGGGTACGCCTGGCGCTTTGGGGGGGCCCCCCTGTGCCCCCAGGGGCCCCCCCCGCCCCCCGAGAGCCCCCCGCTCCCCAGCGACTCCCCCCCCACCATCCTCCTCTACTTCAGCGATGACTTCGTCGAGATATAGCGGGGGGGACCCCAAAATCCCCCCGCACCCCAAAACCTCCTGCACCCCCAAAACCTCCTGCACCCCCAAACCTGCCCCCCCCCATCTCCGTACCCCCAACTCCATCAGCCCCCCCCACCCCAGCACCCCCAAACCCCCTGGGGCCCCCCCAAAACCCATCAGCTCCACCACCCCCCCCCAAACCCCACTGCCCCCCCCCGGGTGAGGTCCCCCCCCCCTCCAGCAGCAGGCGGTGACACCAGGGGGCCCTGGGGTGTCCCCCCCAAGTTCTGGGGACAAATGGGCACTTTTTGGGTACAAATAAATCTGATTTGGGCAAAGTCAGTGGTGGTGTTGGGGGGGGGGGGTGGGACAGGGGGGGACAGGAGGTGACAGAGGGTGTCAGGGGGTGACAGTAGGTGACAGTGGGTGACAGTGGTTGGCAGTGGGCAACAGCGGGTGACGTGGGTGACAGAAGGTTACAGGAGGTGACAGCGGGTAACAGACAGTGATGGTGACAGTGGGCGACAGCGGGTGACAGTGGGTGACAGGAGGTGACAGTGGGTGACGGGATGACAGTCGGTGGCAGCGGGTGATGGGGGTGACAAGAGGTGACAGGAGGTGACAGGAGGTGACAGTGGGTGACAGGATGACAGTCGGTGGCAGCGGGTGACAGGAGGTGACCGGGTGACAGGAGGTGACAAGGGGTGACAGCGGGTGACTGGAGGTGACAGTGGGCAACAGGGGGGTGACAGTGGGTGACCGGGGTTGACAGGAGGTGACAGAGGGTGTCAGGGGGTGACAGGAGGTGACAGTGGGTGACAGTGGTTGGCAGTGGGCAACAGCGGGTGACGTGGGTGACAAGGTTACAGGAGGTGACAGCAGGTGACAGACGGTGATGGTGACAGTGGGCGGCAGCGGGTGACAGTGGGTGACAGTGGGTGACAGGAGGTGACAGTGGGTGACGGGATGACAGTCGGTGGCAGTGGGTGACAGCAGGTGACCGGGTGACAGGAGGTGACAGTGGGTGACAGGATGACAGTCGGTGGCAGCAGGTGACAGGAGGTGACCGGGGGTGACCAGGGGTGACAGGAGGTGACAGGAGGTGACAAGGGATGACAGTGGGTGACAGAGGGTGTCAGGGGGTGACAGGAGGTGACAGAGGGTGGCAGGGGGTGGCAGTGGGCAACGGCGGGTGACAGGAGGTGACAGTGGGTGACAGGATGACAGTCAGTGGCAGTGGGTGCCAGGAGGTGACAGTGGGTGGCAGGGGGTGACAGGAGGTTACAGGAGGTGACAGTGGGTGACAAGGGGTGACGGGGTGACAGGAGGTGACAGCGGGTGACAGGGGGTGACAGGAGACACCCCGACACAGGTGACACCATGGCGGTGACAGGGGGACAGGTGCCACCGTCCTTGCCTGCTCACCCCCCCAGGAACGCTGAAAACAAGGCAAAACCCCCCAAAAATGAGATGGGGGAGGGGCTGTACCCCACACCCACGGGGGGGGATGAGGGGACAGGGGGGTGACAGGGCCCGCAGGTCTGGGGTGACATCACGTGGCCTTTGGGGTTAAAAAAGCCAAAATGGGGAAAACCCCCCTGGAATTTTGGCTGTTTTGTGCTTTTCCCCCATTTTGGGGGTGTCTGGGGCTGAGGGGCCCCCGGGCCCAACAGAGGCCTCAGCCCGCGGCGTTTTGGGGCAAAAAGGCCCGAATGAGTCCAGCGGGTGCCTCAGGTATGCATTTCGGGGTGAATTTAGAGCATTTTGGGCAAAACCCCCCCATCCCATCACTCCTCGGTGCCCATTTTCCCCATTTCTCCGCAGTTTTGGGGTGGTTTTTTTGCCACGGGTGGGGACGGGGCTGAACCCTTTGAAAACGCTTGGAAATTTCACATTTTTTTTCTTTTTCCAAATTATTCTTTCCTTCAGTTTTTTGTCTCTTTTTTTTTTCCCCCTCCCCTGCAGCTGAAAACGTGAAAAAAAGGAGAAAAAACCCCAAAAGCAAAGCGGGAAAACCACTCCCTTCCCAAGTATGTGAAAATAAACTGCGAGGAGGGGGGGGGGGGGGGGGCGAGGAATCATGAGGGAAAAAAATTTTTATATTTTAATTTTTTTTAAATTTTTTGGGGTGTTTTCAATCTCCTCCCCCTCCCGTGTGGTTTTTGGTGTAAAAAGGGGGGGAAACGGGTAAACGTGAGGGTAAAATCAGCGTAGACTAGTATGGAACTAGTTAACCTTTAACAATTTATGCTGATGTCACACTGAGCATGAGTACTGATTAATCCGCGCCCCCCCCCGCCTGAAATATTTTTATTGAGGGGGGGGGAAGTATAAGGAGAAAGAAGAAAAAAAAAAAAAAAAAGAAAAAAAAAAAACCTTTAATTTCCCGCAGCCATCTTTGTTTTCCGCCGAAATCGGCGCTTTTTGGGGCCGCGTCCCCCCCCCTCATCCCACTACGGGGCTCTGAGGGGGGACAAAAAAACCCCCCAAAACAGCGACCCCCCCCCCTCATGAAACAATTAAAAATGCCCCCAAATTAACGCTGATTGTTCGCGCGCTGCGAGGGGGGCGCTTTTATTTTTTTAGATCGGGATTTTTTCGCCGTTTTCCTGAGGTGATTTTGGGGGGCTTTTGGCACCTCCCGGGGCGGGGCGCATTAAAAAAAAAACACCCTTAAATCGGCCATTTTGGGCTGGTTTTTATTTTTTTCTTCAAGGGGGGGATTTTTTTTGCCGCCTTTTCTTTTAATATTTTTAATCCCCGCTGGCTTTTTTTTACATTTTTCCCTCATTCCCCTCCTTTCTGAGGGGGGTGTGTTTGGGGCTGGGGGGGGGGGGTGGGTGTATTTTCTTCGTTACTCTTCGTTCTGAGGGGAATTTTTTGAATTTTTTTAATTTTTTTGTTGCTATTCTGTATTTTTTTTATTCCTCTTTCCCCTGAGGTGGGGGGGGGGGGTGTGTGGTTTGTTTTTGTGTTTTTTTTTTCCCCTCGGATATAAAAATAAATTTCGGGGCGGCCATTTTCGCTGCTCGCTCCCGCGGGGGAACCGTGTCCCGGGTGAGTTTTTCTGGGTGATTTTTGGACTTTTTAGGACGGGGGGGGGGGGTGTGCCTGTTTTTTTTTTCTTTTTTTTAAATTCTTTATTTTTGTTTAATTTCACACTCGGGGTGAGGGGGGGTCCGCCATGGCGGGGCTGGGCACACCAAGGGGTCCCCCCCCCCCCCCCCCCCCCCCCGCCATTGCTCACCCCGCGCCCCCCCCCCCCCCCAGCCCCGCCATGGCTTCCCCTCTGAGGGAGGACGAGGAAGAGGAGGAGGAGATGGTGGTGTCCGAAGGGGATGAAGACGACGAAGAGGAAGAAGACGAAGAAGAAGAGGAAGACGCAGCCGCCGCCGCCGCTCTCCTCGCCGTCACACACCGGGGACCCGCCGACATCTTCCCCCCGCCGCCACCCGCCCCGCCGCCACCGCCGCCGCCCCCTCCCGCTCCCGCTCCCGCCGCCACCGCAGGTAAACACCGCCCCCCCTCCTCCTTCTTCATCTTCATCTTCCTCCTCCTCCTCCTCCTCCTCGGGGCTTTCCCGCCTCGGCCGCCGCGCGCTTCCCGCCTTAGCGCCCCCCTCGCGCCCTTCCCGCCACGGCCCGCGGGGGGGGGGGGTGGGGTGGACGTGGTTATGGGGGGGACTGGGGGGGGGGGGCGCTGTTTGTAAACACACCCCACCCCCACCCCCAGGGCCTGAGGGGACGTGGTGGGACCTGACAGGACCTGTGGCGGCCGTTGTGCCGCGGGTGATGGGGTTGTGTACCTGACAGGACCTGTGGCGGTTGTGACACCACATGGGGGGATGATGGGGGTGTTATGTACCTGACAGGACCTGTGGCGGCCGTTGTGCCCCAGGTGATGGGGTTATGTACCTTACAGGACCTGTACCACATGGGGGGATGATGGAGTTGTGTACCTGACAGGACCTGTGGCGGTTGTTGTACCCCATGGGGAGTGATGGGGTTGTTGTGTACCTGACAGGACCTGTACCCCATGTGGGGTGATGGGGTTATGTACCTGACAGGACCTGTGGTAGTTGTACCCCATGGGGGATGATGGGGTGGTTATGTACCTGACAGGACCTGTGGCAGTTGTACCCCTTGGGGGGTGATGGGGTTGTTATGTACCTGACAGGACCCGTGGCAATTGTTGTACCCCATGGGGGTGATGGGGTTGTTGTGTACCTGACAGGACCTGTGGCAGTTGTTGTACCCCATGGGGGTGATGGGGTTATGTGCCTGACAGGACCTGTGGCAGTTGTTGTAACCCATGGGGGGATGATGGGGCAGTTATGTGCCTGACAGGACCCGTGGCAATTGTTGTACCCTATGGGGGGTGATGGGATTATGTACCTGACAGGACCTGTGGCAGTTGTTTTACCCCATGGGGAGTGATGGGGGGGTTATGTACCTGACAGGACCTGTGGCAGTTGTTGTACCCCATGGGGAGTGATGGGGGTGTTATGTACCTGACAGGACCTGTGGCAGTTGTTGTACCCCATGGGGGGTGATGGGGTTATGTACCTGACAGGACCTGTGGCAGTTGTTGTACCCCATGGGGGGTGATGGGGTTATGTACCTGACAGGACCTGTGGCAGTTGTTTTACTTCATGGGGAGTGATGGGGGTGTTATGTACCAGACAGGACCTGTGGTAGTTGTTTTACCCCATGGGGGGTGATGGAGTGGTTATGTGCCTGACAGGACCTGTGGCAATTGTTGTACCCCATGGGGGTGATGGGGTTGTTATGTACCTGCCAGGACCTGTGGCAGTTGTTGTACCCCATGGGGGGTGGTGTGTGTGTTATGTACCTGACAGGACCCATGGCAATTGTTGTACCCCATGGGGGTGATGGGGTTATTGTATACCTGACAGGACCTGTGGCAGTTGTTGTACCCCCATGAGGGGTGATGGGGGTGTTATGTACCTGACAGGACCTGATGGGGACAGTTTTGGGTTTAAAACCCCTTTTCTGGTGTTTTTCCCTGCGGGGGGGACCCAAAATCGACCATTTTTGTACAAAATGATGATTTTTTTTCCCTTGTGATCACATTTTTTCTCTTTTTTGTCTCAAACCGCGGGAGAACCGCTGTCTCCCAGCCCAAAGTCACCACTTTGGGTCAAAAAAACCCATTTTAAGTGAATCCATTCAGCTTTGAAAATGCTCCAGAATGGTTAAATTTGGATTTTAGAGTCTTTTTTCCCCAAAAATGGGTAAATTTGGCTTTTAGGCCTCTCCTTTTCTCTCAAAACCTCTCAGGTTTGGTTAAAAGTGGATTTTAGGCCTCCCAAAAATGCTCAGAAATGGGTAAATTTCAATTTTAAAACCTCTTTTTTTCCCAGCAAAGCCCCCAAATTACCAAATTTGGATCTTTTTACCCTGAAAATGCTCAGCAATACCTGTATTTTGCTTTTACAGCCCCCTTTTTGGCCAAAAAGCTCAGAAATGGCTAAATTTGGCTTTTCATGCTCTTTTTCCCCCAAACCACGCAGAAATGAACCAAATCCCCCCCCCCTGCTTCCCTCGCTGTTTTTTAGGGCTCATTTTTTTGGCTTTTTGGGCAATTTTGGTGTTTTTCCTTCTTTGCTCCCACATCCCAACACCCCAACACCCCCGAATTTGCCCAAAATTTGCTTTTTTCCTACATTTTTCACCCCCTCCCTCCACAAATCCCCGTTTTTGGGAACTTTTCCAACCCCTTACCCCAAAAATAGTGATTTTTGTTAACCCTTCCCTCCCCAGAGCCCTGATATCGCCCATTTTTAACCATTCTTCCTCCATCCCTCCATCCCACTCCCCTATTTGGGGTGAAATCCCCCTTTTTCAGCGCTTCCCCCTCAGGACGCCGCCCCCCCCCCAAGCTAAAAATTGCTATTTTTGCCTTTTTATGCCCTTTTTTCCCTAATTTTGCCGTTTTCACCCCGTTCCGGCGGAGAACAATGGCGCCGGCCGGGACCGCAGCGTGGGGGGGAGCGGGGGGTGTGCCCACACCGCCAAATTTCATTGAAAAAACGCCAAAACGGGGCAAAAAGTTGCTTAATTTTGTTGCTGTCTCGGGGCGAAGCCCCCCCCTCCCCGCAAGAAGCCCCAGAAAGGTGGAAAACGCCCCAAAATGACCCAAACCGGGGATTTTTCGGCTGTGGGACGCTCCCCCATTGCTCCCCCCCCCGCTTTCCTGCCCCGTTTGTTCCATTTTTCCTTTTTTTTCCCCCATTTTGGGGCCGTTTCACCTCGCTTTGGTCATGCTCCTTCCTCCCCTGTTTTTTTTCCTTTTCCCCCATTTTCCCTTTTTTGTCCTCATTTTTTCTCATTTTTCCCCCATTTCCCCATTTCCCCCCTTTAGTCCCAGTATCCCCAGCATTTTCCCGCCTTTTCCTGTGTTTTTGCCATTGGGGGGGGGTGGGGGTGGGGGTTAGGGAGGTGGGACCCCAGTGCGGTCCCAGCGCGATCCCAGTTTGGTCCCAATTTCGTCCCAGCGCGATCCCAGTGCGGTCCCGGTGCTGTCCCAGTTTGGTCCCGGTGCTGACCCAGTGTGGTCCCAGTGCTGTCCCGATGTGGTCCCAATTTGGTTCCAGTTTGGTCCCAATTTCGTCCCAGCACGATCCCAGTGCAGTCCCAGTGCTGTCCTAGTGGTCCCAGTTTGGTCCCAGTTTGGTCCCGGTGCTGTCCCACTTTGGTCCCAGTGTGATCCCAGTTTGGTCCCAGTGCTGTCCCAATGTGATCCCAGTGCAGTCCCAGTGTGGTCCCAATTTGGTTCCAGTTTGGTCCCAATTTCATCCTGGTGCTGTCCGAGTACGGTCCCAGTGTGATCCCAGCGGCCCCAGTGCGGTCCCAATTTGGTCCCAGTTTGGTCCCAATTTTGTCCAGGTGCGGTCCCCGTGCGGTCCTGATGTGGTCCCAGCATTGGCCTAGTGGCCCCAGTGCGGTCCCAGTTTGGTCCCGGCGCTGTCCCAGTGTGGTCCCAGTGTGGTCCCGGTGTTGTCCTGGTGGTCCCAGTGCTGTCCCAGTGCTGTCCCAGTGCTGTCCCAGTGCTCCCAATGTGGTCCGTGTGTTGTCCCCGTGGTTGCAGCATGGTCCCAGTGCGGTCCCAGTGGTTACGGCATTGTCCCGGTGTGCTCCCAGTGCTGTAATCCCGGTAATCACGGCATTGTCCCAGTGCGGTCCCAGTGCAGTCCCAGTGTGGTCCCGGTGTTGTCCTGGTGGTCCCAGTCTGATCGTGGTGCTCCCAGTCTGATCCTGGTGCTCCCAGTGTGTTCCTGGTGGTCCCAAGTGACCGCTCAGCGGTGATTTACGGGGGCAGACGGGTGACAGCAGCGGCGGGGGGGTGACAGGGGGGTGACACACGCCAGCTGACGACAGCAGCAGCTGTGGCACCTCTGGCCGGCGTCACTGCCAGCAGCTGCCAGGGACGGCGAGGCCACCCCGGCCGTGACACGGATGTGGTGTCACCCCCCCGCGTGATGTCACCCCCCCGGGGACCCAGGCGGGATCCGCGGTGGCCTCTGTCACCGGGACGCAGTGGCCCTCGGCCAAGAGGACGGGGAATCCCCGTCACCGTGACACCGCTGTCCCCAGAGGGGGGGTCAGGGAATCCCCGTCACCGTGCCACCGCTGTCCCCAAAGGGGGGGTCAGGGAATCCCCGTCACGGTGACACCGAGGGGCTGGGGAACCCTGGTGGCCACAGAGGTGGCCCTGGGGGGCCGTGTCCCCGCAGGGGGTGACCCCGAGCTGCTGCGGGGGCTGGAGGGGGCCCTGGGGGTGAAGAAGAAGAAGCGGGGACCCCGGAAGCAGAAGGAAAACAAACCCGGAAAACCCCGGAAACGGAAAAAACTGGTGAGGGGCCCTGGGGGGGCTGGGGGGGTCTCGGGGTGACTGATGGGGTCCTGGGGGTGACTGATGGGTGTCTGGAGGTGACTGAGGGTGGCTGAGGGGGTCTCAGGATGACTGAGGGGGTCCTGGGGGTGGCTGAGGGGGTCTCAGGGGGATTGAGGGGGGTCCTGGGGTGACTGATGGGGTCTGGGGGTGACTGATGGGGTCCTGGTGTGATTGAGGGGGGTCCTGGGGTGACTGGGGGTGTCTCGGGGTGGCTGATGGGGTCTCGGGATGGCTGAGGGGGGTCTCGGGATGGCTGAGGGGGGTCTTGGGGTGACTGATGGGGTCTCAGGGGGACTGAGGGGGTCCTGGGGTGATTGAGGGGAGTCCTGGGGTGCCCCGGGGGGGGGGTGTTGGGCCCTGGGGGGGTGCTGTCCCTGGGGGGGTGTCAGGCCTGGGGGGTGTTGGGCCCCAGGGGGTGCTGTCCCCAGGGGTGCTGTCCCCAGGGGGCATGTCAGGCCCAGGGGTGCTGTCCCGGGGGTGCTGTCCCCAGGCCGATCGTGGGGTGCCGCAGGTGAGCGAGGATGAGCTGGAGTCGGAGCGGGAGGAGGAGTTCCGGGAGAAGTCGGAGAGCGGGGGCAGCGACTCCGGGGGGGGCCCCAGGAAGCGGCGGCGGAAGCACCGCGAGAAGAAGGAGAAGAAAACCAAGAGGAGGAAAAAGGGCGAGGAGGAGGGGGGGCAGAAGGTGAAGGTACGGCCTGGGGGGGCCTGGGGGGGTCCTTCTGGGGGGGTCCCATCCCCCTGTCAGCGCCCATGGGGGTGCTGGCATCCATGGGGGGGTCCCCTTGCTTCACCTCTTTAGGTCCTTGTGGGGGCCCAGTTACTGTGTGGGTGCCCGTGGGGGTCCCATCCTCCTGGCAGGACCCATGGGGGTCCCCTCACCCATGTGGGGACCCATGAGGGGTCCCATTCCCCTGTCAGGGCCCATGGAGGATCCTGGCATCCATGGGGGGTCCCCTCACTTCACCTCTTTAGGTCCTTCTGGGAGTCCCATCACTGTGTGGGGACCTGTGGGGGGGTCCCATTCTCCTGTCAGGGTCCATGGGGGTTCCCCTCACCCATGGGAGGTCCCATCCCCCTGTCAGGGCCCATGGGGGTCCTGGGGACCCGTGGGGGGTTCCCCTCACCTCTTTAGGTCCTTGTGGGGGTCCCCTCACCCCTGTGTGTTGTTATGGAGGTGCCATGCCCCACGCTGGTGCCTGTGGGGGTCCCAGGGGGTGATGTGTCACCTTCTCTGTCCCTGTTGCTGTGTGTTTCTCATTTCTTTGTCCTGGTCTTTGCTGTGTGTCCCCCCGTGTCTCCCCCATGTCCCCCCATGTCCCCCCGGCGCAGGCGGTGGAGCAGAAGTCCTCGGCGCAGCTGCTGGGGGCCTGGGGGCTGGAGGACGTGGACCACATCTTCACCGAGGAGGATTATCACACCCTCACCAACTACAAGGCCTTCAGCCAGTTTATGAGGTGGGGCTGGGGGGCACCCTAGGGTCCTGGGAGGGCATCTCGGGGTCTTGGGGGGGCACCCTGAAGTCCTGGTGGCCATCTCGGGGCCCTGGAGGGGACACTTCAGGGTCCTGAGGGGGCATCTCAAGGTGCTGGGGTGCACCCTGAGATCCTGGGGAGGCATCTTATGGTCCTGGGGGGGAACCCTGAGGTCCTGGTGGCCATCTTGGGGTCCTGGGGGGGACACTTCAGGGTCCTGGGGGTGCACCCTGGGGTGCTGGGGTGCACCCTGAGGTCCTGGAGAGGAATCTTGGGGTGCTGGGGGGCACCCTGAGGTCCTGGGGAGGCATCTTGGGGTCCTGGGGGGGAACCCTGAGGTCCTGGGGGGACACCCTGGGGTGTTGGGGTGTACCCTGAGGTCCTGGGGTGGCACCTTGGGGTCCTGGGGGGCATCTCGGGGTGCTGGGGGTTACTTCAGGGTCCACAGGGGTTTCTCTGGGTGCTGGGGGGGTCTTTTTAGGGTATGTCAGGGTGCTGGGGGTACCCTCAGGGTTTTGGGGGGGCACCTCCCAACGCTGGGTGCCACACCTCAGGGTGCTGTGGGGGGGACACCCTGGGATGAAGGGGGGTTTGTGGGGACCCTGGGTGCCCCCCCCAGGTTCCCAGCCCCCCCCCTTCCCTCCCTACTCCCCCCATCAGGCCCCTGATTGCCAAGAAGAACCCCAAAATCCCCATGTCGAAGATGATGACCATCCTGGGGGCCAAGTGGAGGGAGTTCAGCGCCAACAACCCCTTCAAGGGCTCCGCTGCCGCCGTGGCCGCTGCCGCCGCCGCTGCTGCCGCCGCCGTGGCCGAGCAGGTGTCGGCTGCCGTGGCCGCCGTGGCCCCCGAGGCGCCCCCCCCGCCCCTGCGCAAGGCCAAGACCAAGGAGGGCAAAGGTAGGGGTCCCCCCCCAACACTGGGGTCCCCCCTGGAGAACTGGGTCCTCCTGAGTTGGGGGTCCCTGGGGGTGTTTGGGGGTCCCTGAGGGTACTTGAGAGGTCCCTGGGGGAGTTTGGGGGTTCTTTGGGGTGTTTTAGGGGTCCCTGGGGGTGTTTGGGGGTCCCTGAGGGTACTTGAGAGGTCCCTGGGGAGTTTGGGGGTCCCTAATGGGATCCTGGGGGAAGTTTGGGGGCCCCTAGGGGAGTTAGGGGGTACCTGGGTGTATTTTAGGGGTCCTTGGGAGCAATTTGGGGTCCCTAATGGGATCCTGGGGGAAGTTTGGGGGTCCCTGGGGGTACTTTAGGGGTCCCTGGGGGAGTTTGGGGGTCCTAGGGGGGGTTTGGGGGTCCCTGAAGGTACTTGAGGGGTCCCTGGGGGAGTTTAGGGGGTCCCTAATGGGATCTCGGAGATCCCTATGGGGGTTTAAGGGTCCATGGCAGCAGTTTGGGGGTCCCTGGGGGAGTTTGGGGGTTCTTTGGGGTATTTTAGGGGTCCACAGGGGGGTTTGGGGATACTTGAGGGGTCCCTGGGGGAGTTTAGGGCGTCCCTAATGGGATCCTGGGGGTCCCTGTGGGGGTTTGAGGGTCCTTGGGGGTACTTGAGGGGTCCCTAAAGGGATCCTGGGAGGAGTTTGGAGGTCCCTAGGGGAGTTTGGGGGTCCATGGGGGTACTTGAGGGGTCCCTGGGGGCAGTTTGGGGGTCCCTAATGTGGTCCTGGGGGGAGTTTGGAGGTACTCAGCAGGGTTTGGGGGTCCCTGTGGGAGTTCAGGGGGTCCCCAGGGGGACCCTGGGGATCCCCAGGGGAGTTTGTGGGTCCCTGGGGTACTTGAGGGGTCCCTGGGAGCAGTTTGGGGGTCCCTAATGGGATCCTGGGGGGCGTTTGGGGGTCCCTGAGGGTATTTTAGGGGTCAGTGGGGGAGTTTTGGGGTGGTTTGGGGTATTTTAGGGGTCCCCAGGGTTTGTTTGGGGGTCCTTTGGGGTATTTTAGGGGTCCCTGGGGGAGTTTTGGGGTCCATGGGCAGTTTTGGGGTGCTGACCCGTCCCCCCAGGCCCGGGCCACAAGAAGCGCAGCCGCAGCCCGCGGGTGCCGGAGCTGAAGCGGAAGCTGAAGGGGCGGCGGATGGCACCCCTCAAGATCAAACTGGGGGTGCTGGGGGGCAAGCGCAAGAAGAGCAGCTCGGTGAGGCCGGGGGGGCCCTGGGGGGCTGGGGGTGGGATGGGGGGAGCTGTGGGGGGCTGTGGGTGGGGGACTGGGTGGGCACCAGGGGACTGGGGTGGGATGGGGGGGGCCTGCAGGGAGGACTGGAGGACCTGGGTCACTTAGGGGGGGGCGGGGGGGCCCTGAGTCCCCTGGGGGGGGAATTGAGGGAGGGGTGGACCCCTGTGTCCCCTCCTGACCCTTTGGGGTCCCCACACGGTGACACCTGGGGGGGGGCTGGGCTTGGATATCTGGGTCCCCTCTTGTCCCCACACCCCCATCTCACCCCTGACCCTGCCCCTCCATGTCCCCTTGCCCCCCCACTGTCCCCCGTTGTCCCCCCCAGAGCGAGGATGCGGGGGAGGCCGAGGAGGACTCGGAGGCCGAGAGCCCCGGGGGGCCAGGGGCCCCCCCACGCCCCGACCCCTCCACCCGCCTCAAGAAGCTCAAGCGGGGGCGCCCTGGCCGCAAGAAGAAGAAGGGTGAGTGTCCCCAAAAGTGTCCCCAAAAGTGTCTCCAAAAGTGTCCCCAAGAGTGTCCCCGGGTGGCCCCTAGCCCCCATGGGGGGGACACTGGGTGACACCCCCCCCTCCTGTCCCCTCTCTCCTTGCAGCCCCCTGCGCTGGCCTCAGCCGGGAGCGTGGCCCCATGGGGCCAGGGGCGCCCCCCACGCACGGTGAGACCCCCCCCTGTCCCCTCAGACCCCCCCCGTCTCATGAGACCCCCCCCGTGTCCCCAGCGTGGCACCTGGGGGCCCGTCCCTGCATGGGTGGTGGCATCTGGGGGTGTGTGTCCCCAGCCCCTGGTCTCTGCCAAGGGGTGCAGCACTGTCCCCCAAGACCCCGTCCCTGTCCCCCGCCTCTTCTGGGTGTCCTCGTGTCCCCAAATCCCCATGTCCCCCTGTGTCCCCATGTCCCCCCCTGTCCCCCCATAACCCCCTTGTCATCATGTCCCCACATGTCCCCCTTGTTGTCCCCATGCCCCTCCATGCCCCTCCATGTCCCCCTGTCCCTCCATGGCCTCCCAATGGCCTCCCAATGGTCCCCCATGTTCCCCCATGCCCCTCCATGTCCCCCTGTCCCTCCATGACCTCCCAATGGCCCCCCATATCCCCCCCATGTCCTCATGTCCCCCCTGTCCCTCCATAACCTCCATGTCCTCATGTCCCCTCCCTCTGTCCCCCCCACGTCCCCTCTGTCCCCCCCACGTCCCCTCTGTCCCCACCATGTCCCCAGTGTCCCCGTGTCCCTCCATGTTCCCCCATGTCCCCTTGTTCCCCCCTGTCCCCCCATGTCCCCATCCCCAGTCCCCCCCATCAGCACAGGTGGCAGCAGTGTGTGTGTGTGTGGTGTCACCCGTGTCCCCTCAGGGCCCCCGGAGGAGGAGGGGGACGGCTACGAGACGGACCACCAGGACTACTGCGAGGTGTGCCAGCAGGGGGGGGAGATCATCCTGTGCGACACCTGCCCCCGCGCCTACCACCTCGTCTGCCTCGACCCCGAGCTCGACCGCGCCCCCGAGGGCCGCTGGAGCTGCCCCCACTGCGTGAGTTTTGGGGGGGCCCCTGGGGGGGGGTTGGGGGGGTCCTTGAGGGGGTTTGAGGGTCCCTTGGGGGGGGTTGGGGGTCCCTGGGGGGTCCCTGGGGGCAGTTTGAGGGTCCCTGGGGGGGGTTTGGGGGTCCCTGGGGGGGAGTTTGAGGTTCCTCAAGGTGGTTTGAGGGTCCCTGGTGGGGGTTTGGGGGTCCCGGGGGTGGTTTGGTGGTCCCCAAGGGGGTTTGGGGGTCCCTGAGGGGGGGTTTGGGGGTCCCTGGGGGGGTTTGAGGATCCCCAACAGGGATTGGGGGATCCTCAAGGTGGTTTGAGGGTTCCTGGGGGGGGGTTTGGGAGTCCCTGGGGGGCAGTTTGGGGGGTCCTCGAGGGGGTTGAGGGTCCGGGGGGGGGTCTCTGAAGGCAGTTTGGGGGTCCCTTGGGGGGTTTGGGGGTCCTCGAGGGGGTTTGAGGATCCCTGGAGAGATCATGGGGGCAGTTCAGGGGTCCCCAAGGGAGTTTGGGGGGTCCCCAAGGGGGTTTGGGGGTCCTCGAGGAGGATTGGGGGGTCCCTGAGGGGGTTTGGGGGTCCCTGGGGGGTGTGTCCCAGCGGGGGGGCGGTCCCTGCTGGGGCTGTGGGCGCAGGAGGAGGAGAAGGGGGTCTGGGGGTCAGTCTGGGGGTGCCCCGGCCGTGGGGCGCCCCCCGACGTGTCTGTGGGCGCAGGAGAAGGAGGGGGTGCAGTGGGAGGCGAAGGAGGAGGAGGAGGAGGAGGAGGAGGAGGAGGAGGAAGGCCCGGCGGAGGAGGAGGACGAGCACATGGAGTTCTGCCGCGTGTGCAAGGACGGGGGGGAGCTGCTGTGCTGCGACGCCTGCGTGTCCTCCTACCACATCCACTGCCTGAACCCCCCCCTGCCCGAGGTCCCCAACGGGGAGTGGCTCTGTCCCCGCTGCACGGTACGGGGGGACGGGGGGGACATGGGGGACAAGGACCTGGGGGGCACACAGGTGGACAGGGAGACTTGAGGGGGATAGGGAGCTGGGGGGTCATGGGGGGACCTGAGGGGGCACAGGGGGACAGGAGGGGACAGGGAGCTGGGGGGTCATGGGGGGACAGGGACCTGAGGGGCACATGGGGATGGGGGGGGACAGGGGGACATGGGGGGGACAGGGAGCTGGGGGGGTCATGGGGGGACAGGGACCTGAGGGGCACAGGGGGACAGGGGCCTGGGGGGCACACGGAGACAGGGGGACAGGGACCTGGGGGGTCCACAGGGGGACGGGGGGACATGAGGACAGGGTCCTGGGGGGACACGGGGAAATAGGGGGGACACGGGGAAATAGGGGGGACAGGGTCCTGGGAGGGGGCTCTCACCCTGTCCCCCCCTGTCCCCAACGCCCCCATGTCCCCCCGTGTCCCCCCGCAGTGCCCGGTGCTGAAGGGGCGGGTGCAGAAGATCCTGTACTGGCGGTGGGGGGAGCCGCCCCCCCCCGTGGGGGCTCCCCCCGGGCCCCCCCCCCCCCCGAGGGGCCCCCCCCGGCGCTGCAGGGCCGCTCCGAGCGGGAATTCTTCGTCAAGTGGGTGGGGCTCAGCTACTGGCACTGCTCCTGGATCAAGGAGCTGCAGGTATGGGGGGGGCCCCCGCCCCCCGACATCCCCTGGGGGGACCCCATGTGGGGGGGGGGGCTGAGACTTGAGGGGGGAACCCCATCTGCCCCTGGGGGGGGGGTGAGGGACCATCTGCCCCCTTAGGGGGGACCTGATGGGGGGAGGGGGACTTGTTATCCCCAACTGGGGGGTCATGGGGGGGACCTTGGATGGGGGACACCCCAATATCCCCATCTATGGGGTTAGGGGGGGTCCCTGGGACAGGGGACACCCCAATATCCCCAGTGGGGGAGTCCTGGGGAGGGGTCCTTGGACAGGGGACACCCCAATATCCCCAATGGGAGAGGTCCCTAGGATGGGGGACACCCCAATATCCCCATCTATGGGGTCAGGAGGGGTCCCTGGAACAGGGAACACCCCAATATCCCCAGTGGGGGGCATCCCCATTTTTGGGGACCCCCTCTCAGAGCACACCACACTGAGCAGCCCCCCACCCCCAGATCCCCAAGCCCCCCCCCATCCCTGGGGCCTTGCAAGGGGGGGGCGCACCCCTATTCCCCCCCAAACCATGGGGGGGGGGGTTTATGGGGGTGCTGGGCCCCCCACCCCTAGTTTTGGGGGTCCCCCCCTAATTTTGGGGTGTCCCCCCCAGCTGGAGATCTTCCACCTGGTGATGTACCGGAACTACCAGCGCAAGAACGACATGGACGAGCCCCCCCCCTTGGACTACGCCTCGGGGGACGAGGACCCCAAAAGCGAGAAGCGGGGGGGGGTCCCAGGAGGGGGGGACCCCCTTTTTGGGGGGATGGAGGAGCGCTTCTACCGCTACGGCATCAAACCCGAGTGGATGACGGTTCACCGCATCATCAACCACAGGTGGGCACCCCCGGGGGCCCCCCAGACCCCACAGGGCACCCCCACACCCCCGGGGGACCCCCCAGACCCCACAGGGCACCCCCACATCCCCGGGGGACCCCCCAGACCCCACAGGGCACCCCCACATCCCCGGGGGGCCCCCCAGATCCCACAGGGCACCCCCACACCCCCGGGGACCCCCAGATCCCACAGGGTACCCCCACACCCCCGGGGGGCCCCCCAGATCCCACAGGGTACCCCCACACCCCCGGGGGATCCCCCACACCCCACAGGGCACCTCCACACCCCCAGGGGGCCCCCCAGACCCCACGGGGCACCCCCAGCACCTAGCAGTGTCCCCAGGTGACCCTGTGGCCCTCACTGTCCCCAAGTGACCCTGTGACCCCGTGGCCCTGGGTGTCCCCAGGTGACCCTGTGTCCACTCCATGTGTCCCTGTCCCCCGGTGACCCCGTGTCCCCTCCATGTGTCCATGTCCTCAGGTGACCCCATGTCCCCTCACTGTCCCCAAGTGACCGTGTGACCCCGTGGCCCTGGGTGACCCTGTGTCACCAGGTGACCATGTGTCCCTGTCCCCAGGTGACCCCATGTCCCTAAGTGACCCCATGTCCCCTTACTGTCCCCTTGTGACCCTGTGTCCCCTCCGTGTGTCCATGTCCCCATGTGACCCCATGTCCCCTCGCTGTCCCCAAGTGACCCTATGTCCCCAAGTGATCCTGTGTCCCCTCGCTGTCCCCAAGTGACCCCATTCCCCAAGTGACCCTGTGTCCCCTCTGTGTATCCGTGTCCTCGGGTGACCCCGTGTCCCCAAGTGGCCCAGTGTCCCCTCACTGTCCCCTTGTGACCCCGTGTCCTCAGGTGTCCCCGTGTCCCCATATGACCCAATGTCCCTTCACTGTCCCCGAGTGACCCCATGTCCCCTCCATGTGTCCCTGTCCCCCTGTGACTCCGTGTCCTCAGGTGACCCAATGTCCCCATGTGACCCAATGTCACCTCACTGTCCCCAAGTGACCCTGTGTCCCCGAGTGACCCCATGTCCCCAAGTGACCCCGAGTGACCTCATGTCCCCAAGTGACCCCGGGTGACCCCATGTCCCCGGGTGACCCCTGCGCTGGGGTGTCCCCAGTGTCTCCGGTGGTGCTGGTGACAGCCGATGGCCCCGGGTGACACCGCCCCTGTCACACACACCCTGGTGGCACATGGCAACCCCCGCCCGGCCCTGCCTCGCCCACCTGTCCCCAGTGTTCCCAGGGGTCCCCGGTGTCCCCAGTGTCCCCATGGGTGCCCGGTGTCCCCATGATGTCATTGTTCCCTCCCAGTGCCTGTTGTCCCCTTTGCACTCCCTTGTCCCCCATTACCCCCCTGGTGCCTGTTGACCCCTGGGTGCCCCTTACCCCTTGTGCCCCCCCATTGTCCCCATCACCCCTGTTGTCCCTGTCATCTCCATTGCCCTCTGGTGCCCCCCATTGTCCCCCAGTGCCCATTGACCCCTGGGTTTCCATTGCCCCTCTGGTCCCCATTGCCCCCATCACCCCTGGTGCCCCCATTGCTCCCCCAGTGCTTGTTGACCCCCGGTGCCCCCATCACCCCCTGTGGCCCTGGTGCCCTCAGTGCCCCCACTGCCCCCCCAATGCCTGTTGACCCCTGATGCCCCCATCACCCATCACCCCCAGTGCCCCCGTCGCCCCCTGTGCCCCCAGTGCCCCCATTGTCCCCCCAATGCCTGTTGACCCCTGGTGCCCCCATCACCCCCGTTCCCCCCATCACCCCCAGTGTCCCCATCGCCCCCTGTGGCCCTGGTGCCCCCATTGCCCCCCCAATGCCTGTTGCCCCCTGATGCCCCCATCACCCATCACCCCCAGTGCCCCCATCGCCCTCTGTGCCCCCAGTGCCCCCATTGTCCCCCTTAATGCCTTTTGACCCCTGGTGCCCCCATCACCCCCAGTGCCCCCATCACCCCCGTTGCCCCCATTGCCCCCTGTGGCCCTGGTGCCCCCATTGCCCCCCCAATGCCTGTTGACCCCCGTTCCCCCCATCACCCCCAGTGTCCCCATCGCCCCTGGTGGCCCTGGTGCCCCCAGTGCCCCCATTGCCCCCCCAATGCCTGTTGACCCCCGTTGCCCCCATCGCCCCCGTGCCCCGTTGCTGGTGGCCCCGGGTGACGGTGCGGCGCAGCGTGGACCGCAAGGGGCAGTACCACTACCTGGTGAAGTGGCGGGACCTGCCCTACGACCAGGCCACCTGGGAGGAGGACGAGATGCCCATCCCCGACTACGACCTCCACAAGATGGGCTACTGGAGGCACCGGTGGGGACACGGGGGGACAGGGGGGGTCACGGGAACATGGGAGGGATGTGGGGACATGGGGACGGGGGGGACATGGGGGGATGTGGGGACACGGGGGGACATGGGGGGGACATGAGGACAGGGGGGAGATGGGGGGAGACGGGGACATGAGAGGTACAGGGGACATGGGGGGACATGGGAACATGGTGACATGGGGGGGACATAGGGATGGGGGAGACATGGGGACATGTTCACTGGGATGTCCCCCCCTGTCCCCATGAGTCCCCCCCTGTCCCCATGAGTCCCCCAGTGTCCTCATGTTGCCATGTGTCCTCGTGTCTCCCCCATATCCCCAACCCTTCTGCTGTCCCCTTCTGTCCCCCTTGTGTGTCCCTGTGTCCCCTGTCTCCCCCTGGTGTCCCCATGTCTCCCCCTGTCCCCAGGGAGGTGTTCATGGGGGAGGACCCTGCCCAGCCCCGGCGCTACAAGAAGAAGAAAAAAGAGACACCGGGGGAAGGGCCCCCCGAGTCCCCCACCAACGATGTGAGTGGCCCCACCCCTGGGACCATCCCCCCGGGACCCCCCACCCCTGGGGAACCCCCACCCCTGAGGACCCCCCCACCCCTGGGTACCCCCCACCCCTGAGGACCCCCCCATCCCCGGGACCCCCCCATCCCCGAGACCCCCCCCACCCCTGGGGACCCCAACCCCTGGTACCCCCCCATGGCCCCCTGAGGTCCCCCCACCCCTCAGTCTCTCCCAGACCTGTGTCCCTGAGCCCCTCCATGGCATTGGGCCCCCCCTGGATGGGCTTTGACCACCCGGGTGCCCCTGTACCCCTTTTGGTACCCCCATACCCCCCCCCAGCGACCCCCCCTTGGTGCCATGGGGTATCCCCCGCGGTGACCCCCGTGTCCCCTGTGTCACAGCCGCGGGTGAAGTACGAGTCGCAGCCGCGGTTCATCTCGGCGACGGGCGGCACGCTGCACCTCTACCAGCTCGAGGGGCTCAACTGGCTGCGCTTCTCCTGGGCCCAGGGCACCGACACCATCCTGGCCGACGAGATGGGGCTGGGCAAGACCATCCAGACCATCGTCTTCCTCTACTCCCTCTACAAGGAGGTCAGTGGGCACCGCGGGCACTGCTGGCACCCCACGGGCATCCCCCTGGAATCCCCATAGTACCCACTGGCACTGCTGGCATCCCCCTGGCATCCCCCTGGCATCCCCCTGGCACTGCTGGCATCCCCCTGGCATCCCCCTGGCATCCCCCTGGCATCCCCCTGGCACTGCTGGCACCCCCCTGGCACCCCTCTGGCATCCCCTGGCACTGCTGGTATCCCCCTGGCATCCCCCTGGCATCCCCCTGGCATCCCCCTGGCATCCCCCTGGCACTCCCTGGCATCCCCCTGGCATCCCCCTGGCATCCCCCTGGCATCCCCTGGCACTGCTGGCACTGCTGGCACCCCCCTGGCACCCCCTGGCACTCCCTGGCATCCCCTGGCACCCCTTGGCACTGCTGGCACCCCCCTGGCACCCCCCTGGCACCCCTTGGCACTGCTGGCACCCCCTGTCATTCCCCTGGCACCCTCTGGCACCCCCTGGCACCCCTTTGCACTGGTGGCACCCCCTGGCATTCCCCTGGCACCCCTTGGCACTGCTGGCATCCCCCTGGCATCCCCTTGGCACCCACCAGGTCACCAATGTCACCTCCCTGGTCCCTCCTGGCACACACCCTGGCACCGCTGGCCCCACTCTGTCCCCAGTGTCACCTCACTGGTCCCTGCTGGCACCAATGTCACCCACCCAGCCCTGGTGGCACCCCCCTGGCACCGCTGGCACCCCCCTGGCCCTGGTGGCACCCCCCTGGTCCCCGTTGTCACCTCTCTGGTCACCAGTGTCACCTGCCTGGCCCTCGGTGTCACTTCACTTCCCCTGCTGGTACCCAAGGGCACCGCCTGGCACTGTGCCACGTGCCACCCTGTCCCCACGTCCCCAAGGGCCCCATCCCTGTGTCCCCCTGTCCCCCTGTCCCCAAGGGCCCCATCCCTGTGCCCCTCTCTCCCTGTGTCCCCCTGTCCCCATCCCTCTGTGCCCATGTCCCCCGGTCCCACACTGTCCCCATGTCCCCATCCCTGTGTCCCCCTGTTCCATGCTGTCCCCTTGTCCCCATCCCCATGTCCCCATGTCCCCATGTCCCCTTGTCCTCCTGTCCCACCCTGTTCCCATGTCCCTCTGTCCCTGTGTCCCCCTGTCCCACACTGTCCCCAAGGGCCCCATCCCCATGTCCCCCTGTCCCTGTGTCCTCCTGTCCCACAGTGTCCCCATCCCTGTGTCCCTCTGTTCCATGCTGTCCCCTTGTCCCCGTTCCTGTGTCCCCGCCTGTCCCCATGTCCCCCTGTCTCACACTGTCCCCAAGGGCCCCATCCCCATGTTCCCCTGTCCCCATGTCCCCCTGTCCCATGCTGTCCCCAAGGGCCCCATCCCATGTCCCCCTGTGCCCCTGTCCCCCACTGCCCCACATCCCCCACTGCCCCCACGCCCCCCAGGCCCCCCCTCCCCACGCCCCCTCCCCTGTGTCACACTGTCCCCACGTCCCCAAGGGCCCCGGCCCCGTGTCCCCGTGTGACGCGCTGTCCCCCAGGGCCACACCAAGGGCCCGTTCCTCGTCAGCGCCCCCCTCTCCACCATCATCAACTGGGAGCGGGAGTTCCAGATGTGGGCCCCCGCCTTCTACGTCGTCACCTACACGGGGGACAAGGACAGCCGGGCCATCATCCGCGAGAACGAGTTCTCCTTCGACGACTCCGCCATCAAGGGCGGCAAGAAGGCCTTCAAGATGAAGGTGGGGGGGCACTGGGGGCACTGGTGAGATGGGAGGGGGGCACCCGGACGCTGGGGCTCTTTTGGGGAGGTGGCACCTGGGTCCCCTCAGTGATGGGAGGGGCACCCAGACACTGGGGTCCCTTTGGGGGTGACACCTGGGTCCCCACAGTGACAGGGGTGTGGCACCAGGGTCCTCACGGGGACTGGGGGGCACTGGGGTCCCTTTGGGGGTGGCACCTGGTTCCCTTCAGTGATGGGGGGACACTGGGGTCCCTTTGGGGGTGACATCTGGGTCACTGCAGTGAGGGGGTGGCACCAGGGTGATGGGGGGGACACTGGGGTCCCTTTGGGGGTGGGGGTCCCCCAGACATTGGGGTGGGGTACAGAGAAGGGTCCCCATGCTGGGGTCCCAGGAGGGGTCAGGGGGTCCCTGAGGGGGCAGAGGGTGGGGGTGCCCTGCCTCTGGGGGTCCCGGGGGGGGTCAGGGGGTGCGGGTGCCCCCCCCTCCAGGGGTCCCACTGGGGTCAGGGTGGCATTGGGGTGTTCAGGGTGACAGTGAGGGGGGTGGGTGATGGCGAGGGGTATCCACCCCCCCATGAGGGTCCCTGGGGCTCGGGGTGGTGTTGGGGTGTGGGTGTGGGGGTGTCGTCCCCCCCCCCCCCGGGGGTCCCGTGCCCCCCCTCTGACGGCCGGGGGGGGCAGCGGGAGGCGCAGGTGAAGTTCCACGTCCTCCTCACCTCCTACGAGCTCATCACCATCGACCAGGCGGCGCTGGGCTCCATCCGCTGGGCCTGCCTGGTGGTGGACGAGGCCCATCGCCTCAAGAACAACCAGTCCAAGGTTTGGGGGGTCCCTGGGGGATGGGGGAACCCCGGGGATTGAGGGGACCCTGGGGTGTGTGGGACCCTGGGGGGACTGGGGGGACCCTGGGGGGGATTGGGGGAACCCCGGGGGATTGGGGGACCCTGGGGGATTGGGGGACCCTGGGGGATGGGGGATGCCGGGGGGGACTGGGGGGACCCTGGGGGGGATTGGGGGACCCTGGGGGATTGGGGGACCCTGGGGGATGGGGGATGCCGGGGGGGATTGGGGGACCCTGGGGGGGATGTGGGACCCTGGGGGGATGTGGGACCCCAGGGGATTGGGGGGACCCTGGGTCAGGGGGGACACGCTGGGTAATGGGGCTGCTGGTGGGGGGGGATGAACCACACAGCCTCAACCAGTCCAAAGTAATGGGTAATGGGGGACAGATCCCTGGGGGGATATGGGGGACCCTGGGGGATTGGGGGGACCCCAGGGGGATGGAGGACCCTGGGGGATTGGGGGGACCCTGGGGTATTGAGGGGACCCCAGGGGATTAGGGGGACCCCAGGTCAGGGGGACACCCTGGGTAATGGGGCTGCTGGTGGGGGGGGATGAACCACACAGCCTCAACCAGTCCAAAGTGGGGGGACCCCGGGGGGGGGGGCGACACAGATCCCTGGAGGGGTGGGGAGACAGGGGACCCCCATGGGGACCCTGGGGGGGGACATGAGGGACCCTAGGGAATAGGGGGTATCCTGGGGAAGGTACCCCAGTTGTGTGGGGACACTGGGAAGGGTGCCCCAATACCTGGGGGGGCACCCCAATACCTGGGGGGGGGGGGGGGAGGGGCACCCATCTGTGTGGGGCCACTGGGGGGGGTGGTCCCCAGACAGTGGGGTCTATGGGAGGGGGCACCCCAATGTGTGGGTGCTGCTGGGGGGAGGTTCCCCAGACACCAGGAGCTGGGGGTGGGTGGGGTGGGGGTTCCCCCCCGGGGTGTGGGGTGCTGTGGGCGGGGTGGGTGGGGTGGGGGGTCCCCCCGGGGTGTGGGGGTGCTGTGGGCGGGGTGTGGGGGTCCCTGCCCTGACGTGGGTGCCCCCCCAGTTCTTTCGGGTGCTGAACGGGTACAAGATCGAGCACAAGCTGCTGCTCACGGGGACGCCGCTGCAGAACAACCTGGAGGAGCTGTTCCACCTCCTCAACTTCCTCACGCCCGAGCGCTTCAAGTACGGCACCCCTGGCCCCCCATGTCCCCCCCTGGACCCCCACATCCCCATGTACTACCCTGGACCCCCATATCCCCCCCTGGACCCCCACATCCCCATGTCCCCCCATGTCCCTCCATGTTCCTGTGGCCCCATGTCCCCCCCTGGACCCCCACATCCCATGTGTCTCCCCATCTCCCCATGTCCCCCCGTGTCCCCCATGTCCCCCCACATTCTCCATGTCCCCCCTGTCCCCCCATGTCCCCCCACATTCCTATGTCCCCCCGTCCCCCACATCCCCCCTGTCCCCCCATATCCCCATGGCTGCCCTGTCCCACCATGTCCCCCCCACGCCCCCCCCACGTCCCCCTCATGTCCCCCATGTCTCCCCCATCTCTCCCATGTCCCCCCCGTGTCCCCCCACGTTCCCATGTCCCCACATCCCCCATATGTCCCCAGGTCCCCTTTCTCCCCCCATCTCCCCCCACATCCCCCACATCCCTGTGTCCCCCCCAGTAACCTGGAGGGCTTCCTGGAGGAGTTTGCCGACATCTCCAAGGAGGACCAGATCAAGAAGCTCCACGACCTCCTGGGCCCCCACATGCTGCGGCGCCTCAAGGCCGACGTCTTCAAGAACATGCCCGCCAAGACCGAGCTCATCGTCCGCGTGGAGCTCAGCCCCATGCAGAAGTACGGGGGGACCTGGGGGCTTTGGGGGGCCCCCCAGCACACGTGGGGACCCCCAGATAGGGTGGGGAGGCCCCAGGATCCATGAGGACCCCTGGATGGGGTACACCAGGCCACTGGGGTCCATTGATGGTGGTGGAGCTCAGCCCCATGCAGAAGTACGGGGGACCCTGGCGGCTTTGGGAAGGCCCCCAGGACACGTGGGGACCCCCAGATGAGGTGGGGAGGCCCCAGGATCCGTGGGGAGGCCCCAGGACACATGGGGACCCCCAGATGGGGTGGGGAGGTCCTAGGACACATGGGGACCCCTGGATGGGGTGGGGAGGCCCCAGGATCCATGGGGACCCCTGGATGGGGTACACCAGGCCACTGGGGTCCATTGATGGTGGTGGAGCTCAGCCACATGCAGAAGTATGGGGGGACCCTGGTGGCTTTGGGAAGGCCCCCAGGACACGTGGGGACCCCCAGATGAGGTGGGGAGGCCCCAGGATCCGTGGGGAGGCCCCAGGACACATGGGGACCCCCAGATGGGGTGGGGAGGTCCTAGGACACATGGGGGCCCCCAGATGAGGTGGGGAGGCCCCAGGACACATGGGGACCCCTGGATGGGGTGGGGAGGCCCCAGGATCCATGGGGACCCCTGGATGGGGTACACCAGGCCACTGGGGTCCATTGATGGTGGTGGAGCTCAGCCCCATGCAGAAGTACAGGGGGACCTGGGGGCTTGGGGGGGGCCCCCAGGACACATGGGGACCCCCAAATAGGGTGGGGAGGCCCCAGGATACATGGGGACCCCTGGATGGGGTGGGGAGGTCGTAGGACACATGGGGACCCCCAGATGGGGTACACCAGGCCACTGGGGTCCATTGATGGTGGTGGAGCTCAGACCCATGCAGAAGTACGGGGGGACCCTGTGGGCTTTGGGGGGGACCCCCAGGACACACGGGGCCCCCCAGACGGGGTGAGGACCCCCCTGACCCCCCGCTGTCCCCTAGGAAGTACTACAAGTACATCCTGACGCGGAACTTCGAGGCGCTGAACTCGCGGGGCGGGGGGAACCAGGTGTCGCTGCTCAACATCATGATGGACCTGAAGAAGTGCTGCAACCACCCCTACCTCTTCCCTGTGGCTGCCATGGTGGGGACAGGGGGGGATGTGAGGGGATAGGGGGGGACGGGGGGACTGGGGGGGACATAGGGATGTGGAGGGACAGGGGAACATGGGGACATGGGGGGGTGTGGGGGACATGGGGACTGGGACATGGGGGACATGGGGATGTGGGGACAGGGAGGGACATGGGTACATGGGGGACATAGGGACGGGGGGTACATGGGGGGACAGGGGGACATGGGGGACATGTGGACAGGGGAGGACATGGGGATATGGGGGGACATGGGGACAGGTGGGTTGGGGAGATAGGGGACATGGGGGGACATGGGGATATGGGGGACAGGGGGGACACAGGGAGAGATGGGGATGTGGTGGAACATGGGGGGACATGGGGACACGTGAGGGGACATGGGGGGACAGGCAGACATGGGGACACGTGGGGGGACACGGGGAGACATGGGGATGTGGTAGGACACGGTGGGACATGGGGGGACAGGAGGACATGGGGACACGTGGGGACACATGGGGGGACAGGAGGACATGGAGGTGACCCCCCCCGTCCCCAGGAGTCCCCCAAGCTGCCGAGCGGGGCGTACGAGGGGGGGGCGCTGATCAAGGCCTCCGGGAAGCTGCTGCTGCTCCAGAAGATGCTGCGGAAACTCAAGGAGCAAAACCACCGCGTGCTCATCTTCTCCCAGGTGGGGGCAGGGGACCCCTGGGGGCCCCCCGGGACCCCTCCCAGTGCCCCCCAGTCTGACCAGTGCCCGCAGATGACGAAGATGCTGGACCTGCTGGAGGATTTCCTGGACTACGAGGGGTACAAGTACGAGCGCATCGACGGGGGCATCACGGGGGCCCTGCGCCAGGAGGCCATCGACCGCTTCAACGGTAGGACCCCCCCCTCGGGGGCACCGGGGGGCACCTGGGAGTGGGGGGACCCAGTATCTGGGGGGACCTGGGGGGTCAGGGGGAACCAGGGGGTGGGGAAACTCAGTGTCCAGGGTGGTCTTGGGGGGTCAGGGGGCAACTGGGGGAGCACCAGGGAACAGAGGGGACCTGGGGGGTTGGAGGGGACCGGGCGGTGGGGGGGACTCAGTGTCTGGGGGGACCTGGGGGTCTGGGGGGTCCCAGTGTTTGGGGGGCACCAGGGGTCTGGGGGGACCAGGGGTTGGGCGGGGGACTCAGTGTCCAGGGGGACCTGGGGGGTTGGGGAGTCTTGGGTTTGGGGGGGCAGCACTGGGGTGGGTTTTGGGGGGTCCTGGGTTTGGGGAGGCAGCACCGGGGGGTGTGAGGGGGTGGTGGCTTTGGGGGTCACCCCCCGCCCCCCTGACGCCGGGGGGGCAGCGCCGGGGGCGCAGCAGTTCTGTTTCCTGCTGTCCACGCGGGCCGGGGGCCTCGGCATCAACCTGGCCACCGCCGACACCGTCGTCATCTTCGACTCTGACTGGAACCCCCACAATGACATCCAGGTCGGCACCCCCTGTGGCACCCCCGGTGGCACCCCCTGGTACCCCCTGCCACCCCCGGTGTCACCCCCCCTGCACTGGTGTCCCTCACCCTGTCCCCCACCACTCTGTCCCTGCTCTGATGTTCTCTCCGTGTCCCTCACCCCAATATCCCCACGCCGTGTCCCCCACAGCATGTCCCCATCCCCGCGTCCCCATCCCCACGTCCCATCCCCACGTCCCATCCCCACGTCCCATCTCCATGTCCCCGCGTCCCCATCCCCGCGTCCCATCCCTGTGTCCCCGTCTCTGTGTCCCCATGTCCCATCCCCGTGTCCCCGTCTCTGTGTCCCCATCCCCATGTCCCCATCCCGTGTCCCACCCGTGCCGTGTCCCTGTGGCATGTCCCCACCCTGTGTCCCACCCGTGCTGTGTCCCACCTGGGCTGTGTCCCCGTGCCATGTCCCCGTGCCATCTCCCCATCCCATGTCCCCGTGCCGTGTCCCACCTGTGCCATGTCCCCGTGCCATGTCCCCACCCCGTGTCCTCATGCCGCGTCCCACCCGTGCTGTGTCCCCACCCCATGTCCCCATGCCGTGTCCCACCGGCGCCGTGCCCGTGTCCCCGCAGGCCTTCAGCCGGGCGCA
Source organism: Podargus strigoides (assembly GCA_028020825.1). Lineage (NCBI taxonomy): Eukaryota > Metazoa > Chordata > Aves > Caprimulgiformes > Podargidae > Podargus > Podargus strigoides. The sequence goes on from JAQJZH010000055.1 coordinate 28,189, forward strand.
CCGCATCGGCCAGGCCAACAAGGTGATGATCTACCGGTTTGTGACGCGCGCCTCGGTGGAGGAGCGGATCACGCAGGTGGCCAAGCGGAAGATGATGCTCACGCACCTGGTGGTGCGCCCGGGGCTGGGCTCCAAGGCCGGCTCCATGTCCAAGCAGGAGCTCGACGACATCCTCAAGTTCGGCACCGAGGAGCTCTTCAAGGACGAGAACGAGGGTCAGGGGGCACGGGGGGCCGTGGGGGGGCACGGGGGGTCATGGGGTGTGGTGGGATGTCATGGGATGTGGTGGGACGTCATGGGACATCATGGAATGTGGTGGGATGGTGTGGTGGGGCGTCGTGGGGTGTTGTGGGGCATCATGGAGCGTCATGGGGTGTCATAGGATGTCATGGGACATCATGGGGCATCATGGGATGTCATGGGACATCATGGGGGGTCACAGGGTGTCATGGGATGTCATGGGATGTGGTGGGATGGCGTGGTGGGATGTCATGGGACGTCATGAGGTGTCATGGGATGTTATGGGACGTCATGGGGGGTCACAGGGTGTCATGGGATGTCATGGGACATCATTGGATGTCATGGGGTGTGGTGGGACATTGTGGGGCGTTGTGGGGTGTCATGGGGGGTCACGGGGTGTCATGGGGCATCATGGGATGCCATGGGGGATCATGGGACGTCATGGGGGATCATGGGGTGTCATGGGGGGTCACAGGATGTCATGGGATGGTGTGGGGGGATGTGGTGGGTCATGGTGGGACATCATGGGATGTCATGGGGTGTCATGAGATGGTGTGGGGGGCTGTGTTGGACTGTATGGGGCCATGTTGGACCGCATTGTTCCATGTGAGGCTGTGGTGGATGACGTGGGACCGTGTGAGGCCACATTGGGCCATGGTGGGCTGTGTTGGGCCATGTTGGGCTGTACTGGACCATACTGGGCCATGCTAAGCCATGTTAGGCCGTGTTGGACCACGTTGGGCCATGTGGGACCACGTTGGGCCATGTAGGACCACACTGGGCCATGTTGGAGTGCGTTGGAGCATGTTGGGCCATGCCATGTTGGGGTGTGTTGGGCTGTACTGGACCATACTGGGCCATGCTAAGCCACGTTAGGCCATGTTGGACCACGTTGGGCCATGGCGTGTTGGGGTGTGTTGGGCCATGTTGGGCTGTACTGGTCTGTACTGGACCATACTGGGCCATGCCAAGCCACGTTAGGCCGTGTTGGAGCATGTTGGGCCATGTGGGACCATGCTGGAGTGTGTTGGAGCACGTTGGGCCATGGCATGTTGGGGCGTGTTGGGCCGTGCCAGGCAGTGTCACGCGTGTCACTGGCGTGTGGTGGCGCAGGGGAGAACAAGGAGGAGGACAGCAGCGTCATCCACTACGACAATGAGGCCATCGCGCGCCTGCTGGACCGCAACCAGGACGCCACCGACGATGCCGACGTCCAGAACATGAACGAGTACCTCAGCTCCTTCAAGGTGGCGCAGTACGTGGTGCGCGAGGAGGACAAGGTGCGACGGGGACACGTGTGGGGACACACCTGGGGACACGTGTGGGGACACGGGAGCGGGCGGCAGGAAGGGGATGGGGAGGATGGGGGGGACCGTGGAGGTGAGGGGGACAATGGGGACGCTGGAGGTGGTGGAGATGGGGACAGTGGGGATGGGGATGGTGGAGATGGTGATGATGGGGACAGTGGAGATGGGGATGATGAGAACAATGGGGATGGGGACAACGGGGATGATGGAGGTGGGGACGATGGGGACAATGGGGATGATGAAGATGGGGGTGATGGGGACAATCAGAATGGGGACGATGGAGATGGTGGAGGTGGGGGATGATGAGGACAACGAGGATGATGGACATAGACATGATGGGGACAGTGGGGATGGGGACAATAGGGATGGGGACGATGGGGACAATGGGGATGGAGATGATGGGGATGGGGATGATGGGGACGATGGAGGTGGTACAGTGGGATGGAGATGGTGTGGGTGGAGCTGGGGACACTGGAGCCAGCAGCGATGGAGCTGGTGATGGCACCCTCAGGCCAGTGGGGTGTCCCCAGTGTCCCCAGCGTGCCCTGTTGCTGTCCCACAGATCGAGGAGATCGAGCGGGAGATCATCAAGCAGGAGGAGAACGTGGACCCCGACTACTGGGAGAAGCTGCTGCGGCACCACTACGAGCAGCAGCAGGAGGACCTGGCCCGGAACCTGGGCAAGGGCAAGCGCGTGCGCAAGCAGGTCAACTACAACGACGCCGCCCAGGAGGACCAAGGTGGGCACTGGGGGCGCTGGGAGGCACTGGGAGAGTGCTGGGGGGCACTGGGGGGGTACTGGAAGGCACTGGGAAAGTGCTGGGGGGCACTGGGGGAGTACTGGAAGACACTGGGAGAGTGCTGGGGGGCACTGGGATGCATTTGGAGAGTACTGGGAGGTACTGAGAGGCACTGGGAGAGTACTGGGGGGATACTGGGAGGCACTGGGAGAGTACTGGGGGGGTACTGGGAGGCACTGGAAGAGTACTGGGAGGCACGGGGAGGTACTGGGGCGCACTGGGGGGATACTGGGGGGCACTGGGAGAGTACTGGGAGGCACTGAGGAGCACTGGTGGGTGTTGGGGTGCAGTGGGGGGTGCTGGGGTGTTTTGGGGTGCAGGGGGGATGTTGGGGTGTGTTGGGGTGCAGTGGGGGGTGCCGGGGTGTTTTGGGGTGCAGGGGGATGTTGGGGTGTTTTGGGGCGCAGTGTTGTGGTGCAGTGGGAGGTTGGGGTGCAGTGGGGGGTGCTGGGGTGTTTTGGGGTGCAGGGGGATGTTGGGGTGCAGTGGGGGGATTGGGGTGCAGTGTTGGGGTGTTCTGGGGTGCTGAGGGTCCCCCCCAGACAATCAGTCCGAGTACTCGGTGGGCTCTGAGGAGGAGGACGAGGACTTCGACGAGCGGCCAGAGGGTGAGCGCCCCCCCCGTGGCCCCCCCCGTCCCCCCATGTCCCCCCATGTCCCCTCCTGCCCCCCCCACCCCAGTCTGGGGTATCACTGGGCAAACTGGGGGGGTCCTGGGTGACACTGGGGGGTGGGGACACCCAGGGGTGGAGGGGTGGGTGAGGATGCTGGGAGGGGGTGGGGTGCCCCAGGGGGGGGTCGGGGTACCCTGGGGGGGTTCGGGGTGCTGGGGGGGGTGGTCCTGACCCCCCTGCCCCCCAGGCCGGCGCCAGTCCAAGCGGCAGCTGCGGAACGAGAAGGACAAACCCCTCCCCCCACTGCTGGCCCGGGTGGGGGGGAACATCGAGGTGAGAGGGGGGGACCCCCCTATGGCCCCCCTACATCCCTGGGTCCCCCCACCCACTGTGACCCCCCCCCCCCGAGGTGCTGGGGTGTCCCCCCCCATGTGTTGGAGTGCCCCCCTGGGATCTGGGGTCCTCCCCAGTAGTAGGGGTACCCCCCCCACCCATGCCCCCCCAGGTTCTGGGGTCCCCCCCTGGCCATTGGGTGCCCCCACCCCTGCACCACACTGGGTTCTGGGGTTCTCCCCTTGTCCCCTGGGTTGTGGGGTCCCCCTGCTGTTGGGGTCCCCCCAGTGTTGGGGTCCCTCCCAGTTGTTTGGGTGCCCCCCTGGAATCTGGGGTCCCCCCCAGTAGTTGGGGTTCCCCCCCTATGCCCCCCCATAATGCCCTGGGTCCTGGGGTCCTCCCCCGGTCATTGGGTGCCCCCACCCCTGCACTCCCCTGGTTCTGGGGTTCCCCCCGTGCCCCCTGAGTTGTGGGGTCCCCCCAGTGTTGGCATCCTCCTGGTGTTGGGGTGCCCCCCTGGGATCTGGGGTCCTTCCTAGTAGTTGGGGTGCCCCCTCCACCCATGCCCCCCCTTACCCCCTGGGTTCTGGGGTCCTCCCCCGGTCATTGGGTGCCCCCGTGCTCCCTGGGTTGTGGGGTCCCCCTGGTGTTGGGGTGCCCCCCTGGGATCTGGAGTCCTCCCCAGTAATTGGGGTGCCCCCCCATGCCCACCCCCTGTAACGCCCTGGCTTATGGGGTCCCCCCGGCCATTGGGTGCCCCCACCCCTGCACCCCCCTCGTTCTGGGGTTCCCCCCATGCCCCCCTGGTTTGTGGGGTTCCTCCGGTGTTGCGGTGCTGTCCTGGAACTTGGGCTCCCCCCCAGTAGTTGGGGTGCCCCCCCTGAATGCCTCCCCCTGGGTTGTGGGGTTTCCTCCCGTGCCCCCTGGGTTGTGGGGTGCCCCCAGTGTTGGGGTCCCCCCGGTGTTGGGGTGCCCCCCTGGGTTCTGGGGTCCCCCCCAGTAGTTGGGGTGCCCACCCCCCCCATGCCCCCACATACCCCCCTGGGTTTTGGGGTCCCCCTGGTGTTGGGGTCCCCCTGGTGTTGGGATCCCCCTGGTGTTGGGGTCCCCCCGGTGTTGGGGTGCCCCCCTGGGTTCTGGTGTCCCCCCCAGTAGTTGGGGTGCCCACCCCCCATGCCCCCACATACCCCCCTGAGTTGTGGGGTCCCCCCTGGGTTGTGGGGTCCCCCCAGTGTTGGGGTCCCCCTGGTGTTGGGGTGCCCCCCCTGGGTTCTGGTGTCCCCCCCAGTAGTTGGGGTGCCCACCCCCCCATGCCCCCACATACCCCCCTGAGTTGTGGGGTCCCCCCTGGGTTGTGGGGTCCCCCTGGTGTTGGGGTGCCCCCCTGGGTTCTGGGGTCCCCCCCAGTAGTTGGGGTGCCCACCCCCCCATGCCCCCACATACCCCCCTGAGTTGTGGGGTCCCCCCTGGGTTGTGGGGTCCCCCCAGTGTTGGGGTCCCCCTGGTGTTGGGGTGCCCCCCTGGGTTCTGGTGTCCCCCCCAGTAGTTGGGGTGCCCACCCCCCCCATGCCCCCACATACCCCCCTGGGTTGTGGGGTCCCCCTGGTGTTGGGATCCCCCTGGTGTTGGGGTCCCCCAGTGTTGGGGTGCCCCCCCTGGGTTCTGGGGTCCCCCCCAGTAGTTGGGGTGCCCACCCCCCCCCTGCCCCCGCAGGTGCTGGGGTTCAACACGCGGCAGCGCAAGGCGTTCCTCAACGCCGTGATGCGGTGGGGGATGCCCCCCCAGGACGCCTTCACCTCCCAGTGGCTCGTGAGGGACCTGCGGGGCAAGAGCGAGAAGGAGTTCAAGTGGGTGGCACTGGGGGGGCACTGGGGGTACGGGGGGCACTGGGAGCATGGGGGACAGTGGGGATGCTGGGGATACTGGGACAGGGGGGATACTAGGGGCAGTTGGACAGAGGGGACACTGGGGGCACTGGGGACAGTGGGGTTACTGGGGGCACTAGGGACAGTGAGGATACTGGGGACAGTGGGGACACTATAGACAGTGGGGATACTGGGGGTAGTGGGACAGGGGTATACTGGGGATACTGGGACAGGGGGACAGTGGGGATACTGGGGACACAGGGACAGTAGGGACAGTGGGAATACTGGGAACATGGGGACATAAGGACAAGGGGGACACTGGGAACACTGGGGATCCTGGGGGCACTGGGGACAGTGAGGATGGGTGGTGGCATTAGGGATGGGGGCTGGACCTTGGGGACATCACTGGCACTGACAGGGTGGCACAGGAGGGTGGGGTCCCTCTGTCCCGTGTCCCCCCGTGTCCCCACGCCACGTGATGAGCCCTTACTCAGCTGAGCGCCGTCGCTGTCGGTTTCCTGGGGACCGGACGAGCCCGTGTCCCCCTCGCCCCGACACAGAGCCACCCCCGATGTCCCCGTGTCCCCTCGGGGGGCCGGCCCTCGCCCAGGGGACGCCAGAGTGGTGGCAGCACCCGGGCAGAGCGGGCACAGCTGGGCTGGGCGCTGTGACGAGGGGACGGGCTGATGGCGTGGGGACCCTGAGACACTGGGGACAGGGTCACCAAGGGACCCTTGAGATGGGGACCCTGGGAGCAGGGACGGTGGGGACAGGGGACTCTGGGGACAGGGTCTATGGGAACAAGGGACCGTGGGGACAAGGTCTATGGGGACAAGGGACCCTCGGGACAGGGGACCCTGGGGACAGGGGACCCTGGGGACAAGGTCTATGGGGACAAGGGACCTTGGGGGCAAGGGACCCTGAGGACAAGGGACCTTAGGGACAGGGGACTCTGGGGACAGGGTCTCTGGGGACAAGGGACCTTGGGGACAGGGACAGTGGGGACAGGGACAGTGGGGACAAAGCTGGAGCACAGGGAGCAAGGGAGGAGCCCCTGGGGAGGGGCTCAATGGAGGCACAGGGTGGGGGACACGGGGCCGGGGAGGGGACACGGGCCAGGGGGGGACACGGGTCCAGGGAGGGGACACCTGGGGAGGTGCAGTGGCCCTGAGAGTGTCCCCCAGGGCCTACGTGTCCCTCTTCATGCGCCACCTCTGCGAGCCGGGGGCCGACGGCTCCGAGACCTTCGCCGACGGGGTCCCGCGGGAGGGGCTCTCGCGCCAGCAGGTCCTCACCCGCATCGGCGTCATGTCGCTCGTCAAGAAGAAGGTGGGGACCCCCCCGGGACACCCCCAAACCCCTGGGACACCCCCTGGGACCGCCAAACCCCTGGGGACTGCCCTAGGACCCCCCCACCCCTGGGTACCCCCGACCCCTGGGTACCCCCATCCCTGGGACTCCCCCACCCCTGGGACCCCCAAACCCCTGGGACGCCCACACACCCCTGGGTACCCCCCAGCCCCCCCCACCCTCAGGGACCCCTAAACCCTTGGGGACACCCCCAAACCCCTGGGACACCCCCAAACCCCTGGGACAACCCCCACACCCCTGAGACATCCCCCTGGGACCCCCAAACTCCTTGGGACCCCCAAACCCCTAGGACTCCTTCTACGGACCCCCAAACACTTGGGGACACCCCCACACCCCTGGGGACCCCCCTGGGGTTCCCCCCGCCCAAGGGGACCCCCAAACCCTTGGGGACACCCCCCCACCCATGAGACCCCCCAAACCCCTGCGACACCCCTACACCCCTGGGGACCCCCACCCTTGGGGACACCCCGAAACCTCTGGGAGCCCCCCAAGACCCCGGGTGCCCCCCAGTCCTGGGTGCTCCCCTAGCCCCAGGGTCACCCACCCCTGGGTGTGTCCCCCCCACCCCTGGGTGCCCCCCGGCCCTTGGTGCCCCCCCACCCCTGGGTACCCCCAACCCCTGGGTACCCCCCACCCCCAGGTGCCCCCCCAGCCCTGGGTACCCCCCAGCCCTGGGTGCCCCCCCGGGTGCCCCCACCCCGGTGCCCCAGCCTGGTCCCCGCAGGTGCAGGAGTTCGAGCACATCAACGGGCGCTGGAGCCTCCCCGAGCTCCCCCCCGAGCCCCGCCCCGACTCCAAGCGCTCGTCCCGCGCCTCCTCCCCCGCCAAGACCGGGCCCCCCAGCCCCGAGCACAGCGGGGACCCCAGCCCCCGGCCCCCCACGCCCGGTACCCACAGCAGGGGACAAGGGGGATAGGGGACATGGGACAGGGACATGGGACAGGGGATGGGGACAGGGGACAGGGATGGGGACATGGGACATGGGACAGGGAAGGAGACAGGGGACGGGGACATGGGATAGGGATGGGGACAGGGAAGGGGACAGGGGACGGGGACATGGGATGGGGACGGGGACAGGGATGGGGACATGGGACAGGGGACAGGGACATGGGATGGGGACAGGGAAGGGGACAGGGGACGGGGACATGGGATGGGGACGGGGACAGGGATGGGGACATGGGACAGGGGACAGGGACATGGGATGGGGACAGGGAAGGGGACAGGGGACGGGGACATGGGATGGGGACAGGGGTGGGGACGGGGACAGGGGACATGGGATGGGGACAAGGGACATGGGATGGGGATAGGGACAGGGGACACTGGATGGGGACAGGGACATGGGATGGGGACAGGAACAGGGGACAAGGACAGGGGACATGGGATGGGAACAGAGGACGGGAATAGAAATGGGACAGGGGACATGGGATGGGGACATGGGATGGGGACAGGGGACAGGGTGTAGGGATGGAGATGTGAGGACATGTGGGAGGGGACAGGGACACTGGGGACAGAGCAGGGGACACGGGGATGGGCACGGGGGGACACAGGGGCAGGGTGTGGGTGACACCCCCATATCCCCATGTCCCTGTCCCCAGCCACGCCAGCACCCAGCGAGCGTGGGGACGGACCGGGGCCACCCCCGGACAGGGACGAGGGTGACAGCAGGGACGAGAAGGAGCCCAAAGGCGCCGAGAAAATGGAAACTGAGGTGGGTGACAGGGCTGTCCCCAACCCCCTCCCTGTCCCCAACCCTGTCCCCAACCCTGTCCCCAGTCCTGTCCCCCTCACTGTCCCCCATCGTGTCCCATGTGCTCTGTCCCTGTCTCCTGTCCCCTATCCCCATCGCTGTCCCCTATCCCCATCCCTGTCCCCTGTCCCCATCCCTGGTCCCCTATCCCTGTCCGCTGTCCCTGTCTCCATCCCTGTTGCCCTCGCTGTCCCCCATCGTGTCCCCTGTCCCTGTCCTCATGCCTGTCCCCCATCGTGTCCCCTGTCCGTGTCCCCTGTTCCCCATCCCCTCCCCACCCTTGTCCCCGTGTCCCCCTGGGGGTATGGGGGGGATGTCACTCTGGGGGGACCCCAGACATTGGGGTGACCCTGCCCCGCCCTGTCCCCACAGCCCCCTGTCCCTGAGGTGCCACCGTCCCCGGGTGACGGCAGTGAGGCCGAGGGGCTGCGGAAGGGGGATGAGGAGGAGGGGCCCGGCCAGCGGGACCCCGAGGCCGAAGGGACCCCGGCCCGCGAGGAGCGACCAGGTGAGACCCCCCCCACCCCTCCAGGGGCCCCCCAAGTCTCCCAGCGGCCCCCCCAGTGTCCGAGCTGCCCTGTGTGTCCCCCCCCCGGCAGGTGCTGAGGCCGAGAGGGGCCCCCCGGGAGAGAAGGGGGAGGAGAAACCCCCCGAGGAGGAGCCCAAGGAGCGGCCAGGGGACCCCGACCCCAAACGAGGTACCCAGGGGGGGCGGGGCTTGATCCTGGGGGCGGGGCTTGATCCTGGGGGTGTGGTTTGATCCTGGGGGCTGGGCTTAATCAAAGGGCTCCACCCGGCACACTCTGCTCTTCGTAGTGCCGCGTTCACTCTGAAGCCTACTGACGGCAGACGGTTGCGAATGTCTTGCTGCTGACTCAGGGAGGGGCTGGGAGGGGACAGAGGGGGGGTTGTGACATTGCACTGACCCCTGTGTGTCTGTTCCCCCCTTTGTGTCCCCCCCATGCCACCACGCAGAGGAGCTGAAGGCCGAGAAGGAGCCCAAGCTGGAGGCGCGCACCAACGGGCGGCGGGACGAGAGAGCCGAGAAACCCCGGTTCATGTTCAACATCGCCGACGGCGGCTTCACGGGTCAGTGGGGGCGGGGACACACGGGGATGGGGGGGACACACACAGACCCCCCCCCCGGGGCCCCCCCTCACCTCTGCCCCTCCCCGCACCCCGCCCCCCCAGAGCTGCACACGCTGTGGCAGAACGAGGAGCGCGCCGCCATCTCCTCGGGGAAACTCAACGAGATCTGGCACCGGCGCCACGACTACTGGCTGCTGGCTGGCATCGTCCTGTATCCTTCCGCCCCCCCCCGGGGCCCCCCGGCACCCCTGGGACCCCCCCAGCACCCCTGGGGCCCCCCAGCACCCCTGGGACCCCCCCAGCACCTCTGGGGCCCCCCAGCACCCCTGGGACCCCCCCTAACACACCTGGTGCCCCCCAGCATGCCTGGCCCCCATGGCACCTCTGGGCCCCCCCCCAGCATGTTGGGGACTCCCCAGCACCCGTGGGACCCCCCAGCACCTCTGGGGCCCCCCAAGCATGTTGGAGACCCCCTGATACCCCTGGGTCCCCCCAGCACCTCTGGGACCCCCCTAACACACCTACCCACCCCCCCCATCATGCCTGGCCCGCATGGCACCTCTGGGGCCCCCCCCACCGTGTTGGGGACCCCCCAGCACCCCTGGGACCCCCCCCAGCACGTCTGGGCCCCCCCAGAACCTCTGGGACACCCCTGACACACCTGGGCTCCCCCAATATGCCTGGGCCCCCCCAGCCCCTCTGGGGTACCCCCAGCATCTCTGGGACCCCCCCCAGCACGTTGGGCCCCCCCAGCATGTCTGGGTGCCCCCCCTACTCCTGGGTGTCCCCCCAGCACTCTTGGGGTCCCTCCCTACTCTTGGGTGCCCCCCCCATGCCTGTGTCCCCCCGCCCGCCCCTGGCTGCTGTCACCTCCCCTGGGCTGGTGGCAGTGGCAGCACCAAGGAGGGTGACCCTGAGGGGGGGGTGACGGGAGGGGGTGGTGGTGTTGGGGACACGGTGACGTGGGGGGGTGTTGGGGGGTGTTGGGGACATGGTGACTCGCTGGCGGTGGCACGGTGACGTGGTGGTGGCACTGGTGTGGTGGCAGTGACGTGGGGACAGTCCTCACTGCGTGGCCATGCCCCTGTGTGCTGGCTGGGGGGGGCGAGGGAGACGTTGGGGACAGGGGGTGGTGGTGGTTGTGACAAGGTGGCAGTGACAAGGTGGTGGTGACAAGGTGACAGCTCTTAGGGTGCAGCCACTGCTCCGTGCGCTGGCTGTGGGGGCTGAGGGAGACGTTGGGGACAGGGGGTGGTGGTGGTTGTGACAAGGTGGCAGTGACAAGGTGGTGGTGACAAGGTGACAGCTCTTAGGGTGCAGCCACTGCTCCGTGCGCTGGCTGTGGGGGCTGAGGGTGACGTGGTGACAGGGTGATGTGACACGGTGACAAGGTGATGTGGTGGCACAGTGGCAGGGTGATGTGGTGGCAGGGTGACATGGTGACACAGTGACGTGGTGACAGGGAGATGTGGTGGCAGGGTGACACGGTGACAAGGTGACACAGTGTCAGGGTGATGTGATAATGTGGTGACGTGGTGTCAGGCCGATGTCGTGTCAGGGTGATGTGGTGACACGGTGGCACGGTGACGTGGTGACAGTGACACAGTGACATGGTGACAGGGTGATGTGGTGGCACAGTGGCAGGCTGATGTGGCAGGGTGACACGGTGATGTGATGATGTGGTGACATGGTGTCAGGGCGATGTGACAGGGTGACATGATGACATGGTGATGTGGTGGCATGGTGACAGGGTGACACGGTGACAGCGTGACGTGGTGGTTTGGTGGCACAGTGATGTGACACAGTGACAAGCTGACACAGTGATCTGGTGACAGGGTGATGTGGTGACAGGATGACATGGTGACACGGTGACATGGCGATGTCATGACACAGTGACAAGCTGACATGGTGATCTGGTGGCATGGTGATGTGGTGACAGCTTGACATGGTGACAAGGTGACAGGGTGACACAGTGATCTGGTGATGTGGTGGCACAGTGACAGGGCAACAGGGTGACACAGTGACGGGGTGACATGGTGATGTGGTGGCATGGTGACAGGGTGACCTGGTGATGTGGTGACAGGGTGACACAGTGACGGGGTCACACAGTGATGTGGTGGCATGGTGACAGGGTGACACAGTGATGTGGTGACAGGGTGACACAGTGACGGGGTCACACAGTGATGTGGTGGCATGGTGACAGGGTGACACAGTGATGTGGTGGCACTGTGACACGCCGACAGTCCCGAGCGTGCAGCCCCAGCTCTGTGTGTGCTGGACATGGGGGAATGAGTGGGACACTGGCTGCAGGGTGACACCAGGCTGATGTGGTGACACCAGGGTGCCAGACAGCAGGGTGCCAGCAGGTTGTCACGGTGCCAGCAGGGTGGCATCAGGGTGTCACAGTGCCAGCAGGGTACCAGCAGGGTGCCATGGTGCCAGCAGGGTACCAGCAGGGTGGCATCAGGGTGTCACGGTGCCAGCAGGGTGGCATCAGGGTGTCACAGTGCCAGCAGGGTACCAGCAGGGTGCCAGCAGGGTGCTAGCAGGGTGTCACAGTGCCAGCAGGGTGGCAGCAGGGTACCAGCAGGGTGCCAGGGTGGCAGCAGGGTGTCATGGTGCCAGCAGGGTGCCAGCAGGGTACCAGCAGGGTGGCAGGGTGCCAGGGTGGCAGCAGGGTGGAAGCAGGGCGACGCCAGGGTGGCACGGTGCCAGCAGGGTGGCAGCACGGTGGAAGCAGGGTGCCAGCAGGGTGGCACGGTGCCAGCAGGGTGCCAGGGTGGCAGCAGGGTGGCAGCAGGGCGACGCCGGGGTGGCACGGTGCCAGTCCTTAGCGCTCAGCCACGGCTACGCGCGCTGGACCGACATCCAGAACGACGGCGCCTTCGGGGTCATCAACGAACCCTTCAAGGGCGAAGCCTCCAAGGGAAACTTCCTGGAGATGAAGAACAAATTCCTCGCCCGCCGCTTCAAGGTGGGCACAGAGGGGGTGACACCGCGGGGGGGGACGAGTGGGGCAGCACCCCAACAACCCCCCCCCCCTCACCCCCTCCCCTCCCCTCGCAGCTCCTGGAGCAGGCGCTGGTGATCGAGGAGCAGCTGCGGCGCGCCGCGTACCTCAACATGACGCAGGACCCCACGCACCCCGCCATGGCCCTCAACACGCGCTTCGCCGAGGTCGAGTGCCTGGCCGAGAGCCACCAGCACTTGTCCAAGGAGTCGCTGGCGGGCAACAAACCCGCGAACGCCGTCCTGCACAAGGGTAAGAGGCGGGGGGGGGCCCGGCGCCCCCGGCGCGGACGCCCCGTGTAGCGCCCCCCGCGCGCCCCCCCTCTGTACCGCGCTCTCAATCATTAAACGGGGTTCTCCTCCCAACCGCCTCCCGGTGTATCCTTGCTCTGCGTGCGCTTTTTTTCCGGCAGCCGGGGTGGGGGTGAAGGGGGCGGCGTGGAAGGGAGACGGGGGGGGGTGGATTTTGGGGATCCCCCCTACCCCCCCCCTTGTGGGGTGTGGTGGGGTTTTTTTTTTGGGGTGCGGCTTTGAGGGGGTGCGGGCGCCGCTGTCGCTTTTGCGCTTGGAGCTGGATGCGCTGGGGAGCTGCGGTGGGAGCCTGGCGCGGCGCTGGGGGGTCCCCTCCTGTCCCTCTGCGGCGTGGTGCGTGTCCCCCCGCGGTGTTCCCAGTGTTGGCGGGGGGAAGGAGGAGAGCTGGAGTGGGTACGGTGTCCCTGGTGCATGGCAGGAGTGAATCCGGAGTGACTCCAGAGTAGCCACAGTGTCCCTGGTGCATGTCAGGAAACTGGAGTAAATCTGGAGTGGCCACAGTCTCCCTGATGCATGGCAGGAGTGAATTTGGAGTGACTCCAGAGTAGCCACAGTCTCCCAGGTGCATGTCAGGAGTGAATTTGGAGTGACTCCAGAGTAGCCACAGCCTCCCTGGTGTGTGTCACAAGAAACTGGAGTAAATCTGGAGTAGCCACAGTTTTCCTGGTGCATGTCAGGAGTGAATCTGGAGTAAATCTGGAGTAGCCACGGTGTCCCTGGTGCATGTCAGAAGTGAATTTGGAGTGACTCCAGAGTAGCCACAGGCTCCCTGGTGCATGTTAGGAGTGAAACTGGAGTAAATCTGGAGTAGCCACAGTCTCCCTGGTGCATGTCAGGAGTGACTCTGGAGTGACTCTGGAGTGGAGCAGGTGGACAGGCAGGGTGAGCCTGCCGTGCCCCAGGTGCGCTGGGTGCGGGCGCTCGGGGCACACTGGGGTGCTGTGCCGTGTCCCAGGGGTGCCCCCAGGGTGCCCCCAGGGTGTGAGGAGAGACCCCCAGTGCTCCCAGTGTGCTCAAGGCTCTTACACAGAGTCCTCACTGCCCCCAGGGCGTCCCTGGGTAGGAGCACCCTTGAGTGGGAGCACCCTTGAGTAGGAGCACCCTTGAGTAGGAGCACCCTTGGGTAGGAGCACCCTTGAGTGGGAGCATCCTTGAGTGGGAGCACCCTTGAGTGGGAGCACCCTTGAGTTAGGAGCACCCTTGAGTAGGAGCACCCTTGAGTTAGGAGCACCCTTGAGTTAGGAGCACCCTTGAGTAGGTGCACCCTTGAGTGGGAGCACCCTTGGGTAGGTGCACCCTTGAGTGGGAGCACCCTTGAGTGGGAGCACCCTTGGGTAGGAGCACCCTTGAGTTAGAAGCACCCTTGGGTAGGAGCACCCTTGAGTGGGAGCACCCTTGAGTTAGGAGCACCCTTGGGTAGGAGCACCCTTGAGTGGGAGCACCCTTGAGCACCCTTGAGTATCTCAGGCTCCCTCTCCCCACCCCCCTCCCTGCTCACGCGAGGGTACTGCCAGCCCCCTGGGTGACCCCAGTACCCCCAGTAACCGTGTGACCCGTGTGACCGTGTGTGACCGTGTGTGCCCCGTGCCGCCCGGCGCTGACGCGCGCTCTCCCCCCAGTGCTGAACCAGCTGGAGGAGCTGCTCAGTGACATGAAGGCCGACGTCACGCGCCTGCCCGCCACCCTGTCCCGCATCCCCCCCATCGCCGCCCGCCTCCAGATGTCCGAGCGCAGCATCCTCAGCCGCCTGGCCAGCAAGGGCACCGAGAGCCACCCCCCGCCCGTGAGTCACTGACCCCCGGGACACCCCAGCCCTGGGGCACCCCAAACACTGGGGACACCCCCACCCCATCCCTGGGGACACCGCCCAAACCTTGGGGACATCCCCACCCCTGGGGACATCCCAACCCCACCCCTGGGACACCCCCAACCCCTGGGGACATGCTCACCCCAAACACTGGGGACACCCCAACCCCCTGGGGACACCCCCAACCCCTGGGGACACCCCAACCCCACCCCCTGGGGACATCCTAACCCCACTCCTGGGGACATACCCCCTCACCCCCCCCCCGGCGACAAACGTACCCCACCTCTGGGGACACCCCCAACCCCTGGGGACATCCCCACCCCTGGGGAGACCCCCAAACCCTGGGGACACCCCCAACCCTGGAGACATCCCCACCCCACCCCTGGGGACACCCCAACCCCTGGGCACATCCCCAAACACTGCGGACACCCCAACCACTGGGGACACCCCCAAACCCTGGGGCCACCCCCACCCCACGCTGGGGACATCCCCACCCCTGGGGACATCACCCCCCAACCCCTGGGGAGACCCCCAAACCCCGGGGACATCCCCCCCCCACCCCAGGGGCCATCCCACCCCTACCCCCCCCACCCCCGGGGACACCCTTTCCCTGGGGGGTTCCTCACCCTGGGGACACCCCTCTCCTGGGGTCCCCAGCTGCCCCTCCCCCCAACCCTGGGGGTGACAGGGGGTGACAGCGGTGTCCCCCCCCCTCTCCAGACCTTCCCGCCGGGGCCCTACGCCACCCCCCAGAGTTACGGGGGCACCTTTGGGACCCCCCCGGCCGGAGCCCTCCCCCCTGGGGGGGCCAACTACAGCCAGATGCCCCCCGGCTCCTTCATCACCGGTGAGGGGGGGGACATGGGGATGGGAGGGGTCCTGGGGGGGGCCTGGGGACATGGGGGGTTCATGGTGGGGGGGCCTGGGGTCATGGGGGGGACCTGGGGACATGGGGGGGACCTGGGGTCATGGTGGGGGGTCCCTGGGGACATGGGGGGGCCCTGGGGTCATGGGGGGGGTCCCTAGGGTCATGGGGGGGGGGCCCTGGGGACATGAGTGGGGCCCTGGGGACATGGAGGGGGCCATGGGGTCATGGGGGGGGAGGTCCTGGGGTCATAGGGGGGGGGCCTTGGGGGTCTGGGGACATGAGGAGGGGGGGTCCATAATGGGAGGGGGTCCCTGGGGTCATGGGGAGGGTCCCTGGGACCATGGGGGGAGGTCCTTGGGGCCTGGGGACATGAGGAGGGGGGGTCCATAATGGGGGGGGTCTCTGGGGCCATGGGGGGTCCCTGTGTGCCTGGGGCCGTGGGTGGTTGTGGGGGTGTCCCCCACCCCCTGACCGTGCCCCCCCAGCCGCCAACGGCCCCCCGGTGCTGGTGAAGCGGGAGCGCGAGGCCGAGGGGCCCGGGGAGAAGAAGGAGCCGCGGGGGGGCGAGGTCATCTGCATCGACGACTGAGGGGGGGCCCCGGGGGGCCCCTCCACCCCCGCTCCCCCCCCTCCCCCGACCCACCCCCAGTGCTGGGGGGGGGTGTGGTGGCAGGGGGGAGGGGGACAGCGCCCCCCCACACTGCCGGAAATGCCCTCGTTTCACCCCAAATGGGGTGCAGGGGGGGGTGGGGCAGCACCCATGGGTGGGGGGCGTTTGGGGCGGGGGGGGTTGAGGGGGGAGGGGGGTGACGAGGACCACTGCAACTATAAATATGAATATATATATATATCCCCATGGCGGGGGGGGCCCCGGCGTCCGGGGGGCCCCGGTGTCCCCCCCAGGGACCCCCCCCCGGTGTCCCCAGGGCCCCCCCCTGCCCAGGGTGGGGGAGGGGGCACTTGTGTAACCGCAGCAGAATAAAACCCGGTTCCTTGGCTACCATCCCCCTCCCTCGGCGTCACCGGCACCGCGGGGTCACAGGGGGGTCATGGGGACATGGGGGTGGCCTGGGGTGGGTGGCTGTGGTGGGGTCGTGGTCACCAGTGGAGTCACGGGGTTCGGCACTGGTACCAGCAGGGGTTGGGCACTGGTGGGGTTATGGGGGTGGCAGCGGTCATGGAAGGTCCCTGGGGGAGGAGGAGGTCCCTTGGGGAGGTCCCTGGGGAAGGTCCTTGGGGGGAAGGAGAACATCCCTCAGGAAGGTCCCTCAGGAAGGAGGAGATCCCTCAGGAAGATCCCTTGGGAAGGTTCCTCAGGAAGGAGATCCCTCAGGAAGGTCCCTCAGGAAGGAGGAGATCCCTGGGGAAGGTCCCTCAGGAAGGAGATCCCTTGGGAAGATCCTTTGGGATGGTCCCTGGGGAAGGAGAAGATCCCTTGGGAAGAAGATCCCTCAGGAAGGTCCCTGGGGAAGAAGATCCCTCAGGAAGATCCCTTGGGAAGGTCCCTCAGGAAGGAGGAGATCCCTTGGGAAGATCCTTTGGGATGGTCCCTGGGGAAGGAGAAGATCCCTTGGGAAGAAGATCCCTCAGGAAGGTCCCTCAGGAAGGAGGAGATCCCTTGGGAAGGTCCCTGGGGAAGAAGATCCCTTGGGAAGATCCCTTGGGAAGGTCCCTGGGGAAGGAGAAGATCCCTTGGGAAGAAGATCCCTCGGGAAGGTCCCTGGGGAAGGTCCCTGTCCCTCTCCGCCACCCGCTGTCCCCTCCCCAGCCGAGCCGGAACCGGAGGCGCCGGGAGGACCCCATGGGTCGGAGTTCGTGGATTTATTGACCCCAAACCCACCCAGACCCCGAGCATCCGACCGGCTCTGCCCGAGCCGCACCCGGCCACAGACCAGGGACCAGGAGAGGACCTCGGGTGGAGGAGGTCCCTCAGATGGAGAAGATCCCTCGGGAAGATCTCTGATGGTTCCTCACTTCCCGGACCACGCTGGAGCTGATCTCAGACCCACGGCCAGCAGCAAAACCCTCTCCTGATGGCTCCACCCAGGTCCTCTCCAGCCAATGGAGCACCCAGCTGGTCTGGGGTGGGACCCAGAAGTGTCCATGTTGGAGCTCCTCACAGCCCGGAGCTCCGCAGCTCTCGTCCGGGTTCTTCCAGCACCGGCCAGGATCCCTCGGAGCCCACCGTGAGGACATTTGGCCGTCAGAGCTTCTCCTGGGCAGGTTCCTACGGGAGATCGCTCTCCAAGCACGTCACCGATAGGACGGCAATGATGGGTGTCACCAAGGTGGAGGCATCCAATTGGTCGGTGGGTTTGGCCTTCAATGCCCTCATGGCCATCATTTCAGCGAGGACTTTCTCTGCTTCTCCTCCTCCTCCTCCTCCTGGTCTTCCTCCTTGACCCTTGAGTTGACCCTTGAGTTGATCCCCGAGTTGACCCTTGAGTTGATCCCTGAGTTGACCCTTGAGTTGATCCCTGAGTTGATCCTTGAGTTGATCCCTGAATTGATCCTTCAGTTGACCCTTGGGTTGACCCTTGAGTTGACCCTTGCGTTGATCCCTGAGTTGACCCTTGCGTTGATCCCTGAGTTGGTCCTTCAGTTGACCCTTGGGTTGACCCTTGCGTTGATCCCTGAGTTGACCCTTGCGTTGACCAGTGAGTTTGCCACTCATTTTCATCTCAGCAGAGGAATCCTTGGGGATCATCTCCTTCCTGGAAGGACCCAATGGGAAAGGTCTACTTGAGGACATGGTGGGTTGGGGGACACACCCACCCCCACCTCACCCCCCCCGAGCTTTGACCCTCAGCTGACGCCCACCAGGTTCCTCCAAGCCCCAACTTGACCTTGAGCCCTTCCAATCATGGACTCAGGGAACGCTCTGGGGTTGGAAGGGACCTTTCAAGGTCCATCTCATCCAACCAGGGTTCATCTCCAACCAGACCATGTCCCTCCACGCCCCAACCTCACCTTGACCGTGGGACGGCTCCCACTTTTCTGGGGGGAGAGACCCCGTGCCGGCCTCCCTTGACCGGAAACTTTCTCCTCGTCTTCTCCCTCTCCGTGCCTTCCAAGGGCGGCGAGATGTTGTGGGACAAACGTGGTTCAGGAAGGATGGCACCAGAAGGTATCACTGGAAGAAGAAAGGAGAGACCTTTGGACACTCGATGCCGGTGGTGACCCCGTGCAATGGCGGACGCTGGGTGCCCACGGGGTGGGGAGGAGGTGGGAGGTGTTTTACCTTGGCCAGCGGGTGGGGACATCTTGTCCCCATCAGAGCTTTGTCTCTTGAGGTGCATTCTGGGATGTGATTTGTGAACAGACTCCAGTCCAAACCTGGAGGTAAGGAGAAGACACCAAGATCACCCAAAGCACCCTCGGTCATGGTCACCTCCTCGCAGGCAGACCTTGGCATCACCAGAAGGGCCTTTGGTGGCCCCAAACCACCACGTTTCCGCTGAGTCTACCACGTCCCATCCCCATGGACCATCCTGGGTGATGGAGTCACTGCCAAAGCCACCCAGGCCCCCACGGGCAGAAGGTGTGGCCACAACTCCTCCCATTGGATTCGCCACACGCGGGCAACCACAGCTTGGAGACATCCACCAGAGCCTGGTGTCCCCATGAGACGACACCAGAGGTCATCACCGTGAGCCTGGGGGTCAAACCATCAACGTGGTGGTTACTCACTCGGGCAAGACGATGACACGGCCAGAGAAGGTCAACTTGGCCACGGGTGCCACCGGGGACACCACCATGTCCAGGAGCCGGGGGGCCTGCAATGGAGGAGCACAAAGATGATTGGACACCCTTGGAATCATTGGAGGAGCCCAACGATGGTTGGACGTCCTTGGTGTGGCTGAGGGACCCATTGGAGGCAACCAACGATGGTTGGACGTCCTTGGCATGGCTGAGGGACACACTGGAGGAGCCCAACGATGGTTGGACGTCCTTGGCGTGGCTGAGGGACCCATTGGAGGCGACCAACGATGGTTGGACGTCCTTGGCGTGGCTGAGGGACACACTGGAGGCGACCAATGATGGTTGGACGTCCTTGGCGTGGCTGAGGGACCCATTGGAGGCGACCAACAATGGTTGGACGTCCTTGGTGTGGCTGAGGGACACACTGGAGGAGCCCAACGATGGTTGGACGTCCTTGGCGTGGCTGAGGGACCCATTGGAGGCGACCAACAATGGTTGGACGTCCTTGGCGTGGCTGAGGGACCCATTGGAGGCGACCAACAATGGTTGGACGTCCTTGGCGTGGCTGAGGGACACACTGGAGGCGACCAACGATGGTTGGACGTCCTTGGCGTGGCTGAGGGACACACTGGAGGAGCCCAACGATGGTTGGACGTCCTTGGCGTGGCTGAGGGACACACTGGAGGCGACCAACGATGGTTGGACGTCCTTGGCGTGGCTGATGGACCCGATGCTGGAGGCAGGGAGGGCTGGTAGGACCATTGCCCTCTCTTGGCCACGTCTTGGTCACCTTCCACCATGACGTTGCCCACGCCAATGGACTCACCGCCAAAACAGCTTTCTTCAGGTTCTCCTTCCCACATAACTTCTCCAAGAAGTTGTAGTAGAACTTCATCTGCACCTTGGAGCCTTCGATGAGGAGAACCCCAAAGTCCTGCAGGATCAGGGCAACGTTCTCCCCCTTCTTCAAGTAGTAGGAGAGGAGGGAGGTGGTGCCTTGGATACAGTCCCCCACCTTCCGCCAGGACTCCCCGGTGGCTGCGGCCACCTCGGAGTACTTGAGGGGCTCCAACACTTTGTTGCCTGGAGAAGCAGAGGAGGAAGACGGAGATGCTCAGCTCCTGGTCCTTCCGAGGGTTTCCCCTGGGGTCACCAGTCAAGGTGGGCCCCAAGCCCCGGGGTTCGCCCCGCCATCGTACCGGGGGCGTGGGCCTCGTCCGTGAGGTTGTGGCCGACGACGAGGTTCCGGGCCAGGTGGAATTCGGGGCTCTGCAGGGTCAGGACCTCCCCCCTAGCGTGGACCTGGCGGGGGACGGCGTCGAAGCAGCCGAGGGAGGGGATTCGCACGCCCTGGAGGGGGAGGGAAGGGCAGGGGGGGTGAGGACCAGGTGGACCTTGACCTTGAGCGTCCCTTCGGGTGGGACCCTGCCCCTTCCTGCTCTTCTTCTGGGGCTGGGGGCAGGAGACACCACCTGGTGGCCTTCATCCTCCAGATCAGTGATGGGGGGGGGGGAGACCCGACCCCCAGACAGCCCATGGGGGTCCCCAGTGACCAGGACCACCCATGGGGGCCACCAACCCCAGAGCATCCCAGGGGGTCCCCAGTGACCAGGACCACCCATGGGGGCCACCAACCCCAGAGCATCCCAGGGGGTCCCCAGTGACTGGGACCACCCCATGGGGGGCCACCAACCCCAGGTGCCACCAGTGGGGACTCTGCGGGGGGGGGCGGGGGTGTCCCCACTTCCTGAGGGGTCAGGGGTGACACGGCCGCGGGTGACAATGACCTTGCCCACGAGGAGCCGCTGCTGGACGCAGTCGGCCACCGCGGCCCAGACGCTCGCTCGCTCTGCAGCGGGAGAACCACTGAGGGGCGCCCGGTGCCCACCGCGCCCCAACCCCATTGGCCGGCGCCAGCGCGGCCCAGCCCGGCCATTGGCCGGGGCCCCCCCGCCATCTTCCGCGGTGCCGCCGGCCCAGAGCCCCCCGAGCCCCGCCCGGTCCCTGGGGGCGGCGGCCATGGCGGCCATGCTGCCCCTTCCCCGCCGCAGGGGAACCCTCGGCACCACCCCTTTGTGACGTGGCAGCAGCTGATTGGTTGGTGGCTGTGAGGGCCGCCCCCCAAGGACAGATGTGCAGGCCCCGCCTCCTCAGGGGACCCGGATGTCCAGGCCCCGCCCCCCCAGCGGACCCGGATCTTCAGGCCCCGCCCCCTCAGCGGACCCGGATGTTCAGGCCCCGCCCCCTCAGAGGACCCGGATGTGCAGGCCCCGCCCCCAGAGTGCAGCCGGCGCTGCCGCCCTCCCCCCGCCGGCGGTAGCGTGGCCGAGCGGTCCAAGGCGCTGGATTTAGGCTCCAGTCCCCGCGGGGACGTGGGTTCGAATCCCACCGCTGCCAACGGGGGGGCACAGCCCGGGTCCCCTTTTACAGCCAGGCCCCGCTGCACACGCGGGCTGGCACACTCACTGGGGGGGGGTGTGCACACAACAGGGCCCTGTTACACACTCACTGGGGTGTGTGTGTACAGCAGGGCCCTGTTACACACTCACTGGGGGGGGGCACAGAGCCCTGTTACACACTCACTGGGGGGGGGGACACGGACACAGAGCCCTGTTACACACTCACGGGGGGGGGGATGGGGGGGGGGACACACACAGAGCCCTGTTACACACTCACTGGGGGGGGCACAGGGGGCTGTTACACAGTTACTGGGAGGGGCACAGGGGGCTGTTACACACTCACTGGGGGCGGGGGGGCACAGAGCCCTGTTACACACTCACTGGGGACACACACACACACACACACACACACACACACACACACACAGAGCCCTGTTACACACTCACTGGGCGGGGGGGGGGGGGGGGCACAGAGCCCTGTTACACACTCACTGGGGGGGGGGGACGGGACAGAGCCCTGTTA
>JAQJZH010000056.1:0-49089 GCA_028020825.1 Podargus strigoides
GTGCATTTGGGATGGATTTTGTTGGATTTTGTTGGGTTTTGTTGGCTTTGGGGTGGATTTTGGTGGATTTTGGGTGATTTGGGGTGAATTTTGGAGCATTTGGGGTGGATTTGGTTGGATTTTGTTGGATTTTGGGTGGGTTTTGTTGGATTTGGGATGGATTTTGTTGGGTTTTGTTGGGTTTTGTTGGGTTTTGTTGGATTTGGGGTGGATTTGGGGTGGATTTTGGTGGATTTTGGGTGATTTTGGGTGAATTTTGGTGCATTTGGGGGATTTGGTTGGATTTTGTTGGATTTTGGGTGGGTTTTGTTGGATTTGGGATGGATTTTGTTGGATTTTGTTGGGTTTTGTTGGGTTTTGTTGGATTTGGGGTGGATTTGGGTGGATTTGGGGTGGATTTTGGTGGATTTTGGGTGATTTTGGGTGAATTTTGGTGCATTTGGGTGGGTTTTGTTGGATTTTGTTGGCTTTGGTTGGCTTTGGGGCCCGTGCCCCCCCCGGTGACGCTGTCCCGCGCGCAGGCGGTGGCCCTGGGCCGGCGGGGGCTGCTGGCACTGGTGGCGCGGGGGCTGCGGGAGCTGTCCTACGCCTCCCTCGTGCTGCCCAGGGACCTCCGGCACCGCGGCGTCACCCGCACCCGCTGCTACCACTTCGCCGACGACGCCCGCCGCATCTGGGCTGCCATCCGCAAGTGGGGCCCCCACGAGTCCCCTGTCACCCCCGGTCCCCCCTGTCACCCCCGTCACCCCTGTGTCCCCCCCGTGTCCCCCCTGTGTCCCCCTGTCACCCTCTGTCACCCCCGTCACCCCTGTGTCCCCCCTGTGTCCCCTCCTGTGTCCCCCGTCACCCCCTGTCACCCCCCTGTGTCTCCCCTGTGTCCCTCTGTCACCCCCTGTCACCCCCTGTGTCCCTCCATGTGCCCATGTCACCCCTTGTGTCCCCCCATGTCCCCCTGTGACCCCCCTGTCACCCCCTGTGTCCCCCCATGTCCCGCTTGTGTCCCCCCGTGTCCCACTTGTGTCCCCTCATGTCCCCCTGTGTCCCCCCCTGTGTCCCCCCATGTGCCCATGTCACCCCTTGTGTCCCCCCATGTCCCCCCGTGTCCCCCCTGTCACCCCCTGTGTCCCCCTTGTGTCCCCCCATGTCCCTCTGTGTCCCCCCTGTCACCCCCTGTCACCCCTTGTGTCCCCCCATGTCCCCCCATATCCCCACGCCCCTCTTTGTGTCCCCCCCCCCGTGCCCTTCCATGACCCCTCCTGTCCCCTCCCCTCCCCTCCTGCCCTCTCTTGTGCCACCTCCTGTGTCCCCTCAGGTCCCCCCGGTGTCCCCAGTGCCCCCTCCCGTGTCCCCGTGTCCCCTCGTGCGAGAAGAGGGGAAATGGGGGGGGGGGGGGGGAGGGGCCCAGAAGGATGGGGGGGGGTGATGGGGGGAGGGGGGGGGTGATGGGGTGGGGGGGAGGGGCCCAGAAGGATGGGGGGGGGTGGGGGGTGATGGGGTGGGGGGGAGGGGCCCGGGGCTGACCCCCCCTTCTCCCCCCCCAGGTTCGTGGGGGGGGTGGTCCGTCACTACTATGGGGGTGACGAGGAGGTGCGGGGGGACCCCGAGCTGCAGGCCTGGGTGGGGGAGATCTTCCGCAGGGGCTTCCTCGGCCGACGGAGCTCAGGTGACCCCCCCCGTGACCCCCCCGTGACCTCTGACCCCCCCGTGACCCCCCTGTGACCTCTGACCCCCCTGGAGCCCCCCTGTGACCTGTGATCCTCCCTGTGACCCCCCCCATGACCTCTGACCCCCTGGGACTCCCCCCGTGACCTCTGACCCCTTCTGTGACCCCCCCATGTCCACTGACCCCCCAGAACCCTCCCATGACCTCTAACCCCTGAGAACCCCCATGACCTCTGACCCCCCCTGGCCCCCCCTCCATGACCTCTGACCCCCTGGGACCCCCCCGTGACCTCTGACCCCCCTCTGACCCCTGGGACCCCCTGTGGGAAACCCCTCCCCCCAACCTTCTGTGACCCCCCCCCCCATCTGACCCCTGACCCCAGTTTGACCCCTGGGTGACCCCTAGGTGACCCCTGGGTGACCTCTGTGTGACCCCCTGTGACCCCTACATCATCCTCCCATGACCCCCCCATCCCAGTCCCCACCCCCCCCCACGATGCTCACAGGCCCCGCCCCTCCCCACCCCTGGCCCCGCCCATTTAAGCCCCTCCCCCCCCCCAGGTGTCCCCCAATCGCTGCGCTCGGTGCCCCAGCTCGTCACCTTCCTCACCATGGTCATCTACAGCTGCTCCGCCCACCACGCCGCCACCAACAGCGGCCAGGTACCCCGGGACCCCCACCCATGGGACCCCCCAATGGGATCCCACCCCAGGGACCCCCCACCCATGGGACCCCCCTCCCCCATGGGACCCCCCACCCATGGGATCCCCACCCCTGGGAACCCCCCAGGACCCCCCCAGGGACACTCCCACCCCTGGGACCCCCCCCCCCCCATGGGAACCCCCCCCATGGGAACCCCCCCAGGGACCCCCCACCCCTGGGACCCCCCCCCATGGGATCCCACCCCAGGGACACCCCCACCCACAGGAACCCCCACCCAGGGACCCCCCTCCCCCATGGGAACCCCCCAGGACCCCCCACCCCTGGAACCCCCCCCACCCATGGGAACCCCCCACCCCCGGACCCCCCACCCATGGGACCCCGCCCGGGACCCCCCAGGACCCCCCCAGAGACCCCCCCACCCCTGGGACCCCCCCACCCCTGGGGACCCCCCACCCATGGGACCCCCCGCCGGGACCACCCGGGACCCCACAGGGACCCCCCACCCATGGGAACTCCCCCACCCCTGGGACCCCACCCCAGGGACCCCCCCACCCCATGGGACCCCGCCCGGGACCCCCCGGGACCCTCCAGGGACCCCCCCCCCTACCTCTGGGACCCCCCCCACCCATGGGACCCCACCCCAGGGACCCCCCAAGACCCCCCCAGGGACCCCCCCCACCCATGGGATCCCCCCCCCCACCCCTGGGACCCTCCACCCATGGGAATCCCCCCTCAGGGACCCCCCCACCCCTGGGCCCCCCCCACCCCTGGATACCCCCACCCCCCCAAATCCCCCCCCCTCCCTTTATCCCCCCCCAATGGGTACCGGGGGGGTCTGTGGGTGCTGGGGGGGGGTCTGTGGGTACCGGGGGGGTCTGTGGGTGCTGTGGGGGGGTCTGTGGGTACCGGGGGGGTCTGTGGGTGCTGGGGGGGGGTGCAGGGGTGTACCTCACACCCCCCCCCCCGGGTGCCCCCCCAGTTCGAACTGGGGGCCTTCATGCCCAACATGCCGGCGGCCATGCGGGAGCCCCCCCCCCAGAGCAAGGCCCCCCTGGGGGAGGGGCACTTCCTGGCCGCCCTCCCCGCCATGAACACCACGGCCGTCACCCTGGGGGTGCTCTGGGTGCTGCGCAACGAGCCCCTCGACATGGTGAGGGGACCCCCGGCACCCCCCCCCGCCCTGGGACCCCCTGTCACACCCCCCTGGGACCCCCGGCACCCCCCACCCTGGGACCCCCCTGTCACACCCCCCTGGGACCCCCGGCACCCCCCCCCACCCTGGGACCCCCTGTCACACCCCTCTGGGACCCCCCGTCACCGCCCCCCCCACCCTGGGACCCCCCTGTCACACCCCCCCCCCCCCCGGGACACCCTGTCCCCCCCCACCGGGACCCCCTGTCACAACCCCCTGGGACCCCCTGGACACACCCAGCCCCCCTCCCCCAGCAGCACCCAGCCCAGGGCACCCCCAGCCCTTTGGGTGCCCCCCCCTTGACCCCCATGACCCCAATTCCCCCCCATGACCCCAGTGACCCCCAACCCTTTGGGTGCCCCCACCTTGGCCCCAATGCCCCCCATGACCCCCATGACCTCAATGACCCCAATGACCCCCAATGCCACTTATGACCCCCAGTGACCCCCAACCCTTTGTGTGCCCCCCATGACCCCCAATGCCCCCCATGACGCCCAATGCCCCCCCATTACCCCCATGACCCCCAACCCTATGGGTGCCCCCCTTGACCACCCATGCCCCCCTTGACCCCCAATGCCCCCAATGTCACCCATGACCCCAGTGACCCCCATGACCCCAATGACCCCCAACCCTATGGGTGCCCCCCCTTGACACCCATGCCCCCCTTGACCCCAATGACCTCAATGCCCCCCAACCCTTTGGGTGCCCCCCATGACCCCGATGACCCCCATGCCCCCTGTGACCCCAGTGACCCCCATGCCCCCCAACCCTTTGGGTACCCCCCATGACCCCCATGACCCCGATGACCCCCAATGCCCCCAGTGACCCCAATGCCCCCATGCCCCCCTTGACCCCCAATGCCCCCCATGCCCCCAGTGACCCCCATGCCCCCCAACCCTTTGGGTGCCCCCCATGTCCCCGATGACCCCCACGCCCCCTGTGACCCCAGTGACCCCCATGCCCCCCAACCCTTTGGGTGCCCCCCATGTCCCCGATGACCCCCACGCCCCCTGTGACCCCAGTGACCCCCAATGCCCCCCAACCCTTTGGGTGCCCCCCATGCCCCCAATGCCCCCCAACCCTTTGGGTGCCCCCCATGCCCCCAATGCCCCCCAACCCTTTGCCTCCCCCCCTTCCCCCTCCCCCTCTCCCCATTCCTTCCCCCCCCTTCTCCCCCCCTGACCCCCCCCTGCCCCCCCCTGCCCCCCCAGCGCCCCCTGGGCCATTACCCCGAGCGCCACTTCACCGAGGGGCCCCCCCGGCGCCTCATGGCCGCCTTCCGCCGCCGCCTGGCCGCCATCTCCCGCCGCGTCCGGCGCCGCAACGCGGGGCTCCCCCTGCCCTACCCCTACCTGGACCCCCCCGCCATCGAGAACAGCGTCGCCATCTGAGGGGGGGCCCTGGGGGGGATGGGGGTTCAGAGGGCATGGGGGTCAGAGGTCACTGAGGGTCCCAGGGAGTCAAAGGCCACTGGGGGTCCCAGGGGGTCAGAGGTCATGGGGGGGTCGGAGGTTGCAGGGGGTCAGAGGTCACTGGGGGCCACAGGGGTCAGAGGTCACAGTGGGTCCTGGGGGGGTCAGAGGTCATGGGGGAGGTCCCAGGGGGTCAGAGGTCATGGGGGGTCCCAGAGGGGTCAGAGGTCACTGGGGGATCCTGGGGGGGGGGTGGGGGCAGAGGTCACCAGGGGTCCCAGCGGGGTCAGAGGTCATGGGGGGGGGGGGGTCGCAGGGGGTCTGAAGTCATACGGGGGGTCGGAGGTTGCAGGGGGTCAGAGGTCACTGGGGGCCACAGGGGTCAGAGGTCACAGTGGGTCCTGGGGGGGGTCAGAGGTCACTGGGGAGGTCCCAGGGGGTCAGAGGTCCCAGGGGGATCCTGGGGGGGGGTCAGAGGTCATGGGCGGTGTCCCAGGGGGTCAGAGGTCACAGGGGGGGTCCCCCCCAGGGGGTCAGAGGTCACAGTGAGTTCCTGGGGGGGGGTGTCAGAGGTGCCGAGGGGATCCTGGGGGGGGGGTCAGAGGTCATGGGGGGGGTCCCAGGGGGTCAGAGGTCACAGTGAGTTCCTGGGGGGGTGTCAGAGGTGCCGGGGGGTCCCAGGGGAATTTGGGGGGCTGGGGAGGTCCCCTGGGTCATGGGGGGGGGTATGGGGGCCCCTATAGGGGTCTGGGGGGGGGGGGTCGAGGGGGGGTCTGGGGGTCCCAGGGGGATCTTGGGGTGCTGGGGGGGTCCCCCAATGTCTGAGGCCCCCCCTGAGCCCCCCCCCAATTCCTGGGTCCCCTTTTGGGGGAGGGGAACATGGGGGGGAGGGGCTGTGGGGTGTTACTGGTGTTGAACTGGTGCGTACTGGGAGGAAATAAAGGTGCTGAACTGGTTGTACTGGTGTTACTGGGGGGGAACGAGGTGTGACTGGGGAAGGGGGAGGCATCTGTGGGCTAAACTGGGTGTAACTGGTCGTACTGGGTCTGGCACTGGGTCAGGGTGTAACTGGGGTAGGGCCCAGACAGTGTGGAGTAACTGGGATGGAACTGGGGTGGGCTGGGATGGAACTGGATTGGGCTGGGATGGAACTGGGGTGGACTGGGATGGAACTGGAGTGGACTGGGATGGAACTGGGTTGGACTGGGATGGAACTAGGATGAACTGGGATGGACTGGAGTGGACTGGGATGGACTGGAGTGGACTGGGATGGAACTGGGGTGGACTAGGGTGGACTAGGGTGAACTACGATGAACTGGGATGGAACTGGAGTGGACTGGGATGGATTGGAGTGGACTGGGATGGAACTGGGGTGGACTGGGATGGATTGGAGTGGACTGGGATGGAACTGGGATGAACTGGGGTGGAACTGGGGTGGACTGGGATGGAACTGGAGTGGACTGGGATGGAATTGGGGTGGACTGGGATGGAAGTGGGGTGAACTGGGATGTAACTGGAGTGGACTGGGATGGAACTGGAGTGGACTGGGATGGAATTGGGGTGGACTGGGATAGACTCGAGTGGACTGGGATGGAATTGGGATGGACTGGGATGG
The DNA here is from genome assembly GCA_028020825.1 of Podargus strigoides. Classification (NCBI taxonomy): domain Eukaryota; kingdom Metazoa; phylum Chordata; class Aves; order Caprimulgiformes; family Podargidae; genus Podargus; species Podargus strigoides. The sequence goes on from JAQJZH010000056.1 coordinate 6,545, forward strand.
AATTGGAATGGACTGGGATGGAATGGAGTGGACTGGGATGAACTGGGATGGATCTGGGGTGGACTGGGATGGAACTGGGGTGGACTGGGATGGATTGGAGTGGACTGGGATGGAACTGGGATGAACTGGGATGGAACTGGTATGGACTGGAGTGGACTGGGATGGAACTGGATTGGACTGGGATGGAATTGGGATGGACTGGGATAGACTGGAGTAGACTGGGATGGACTGGAGTGGACTGGGGTGGACTAGGGTGAACTAACATGAACTGGGATGGAACTGGGGTGAACTGGGATAGAACTGGAGTGGACTGGGATGGAACTGGGATGGACTGGGATGGAACTGGATTGGACTGAGATGGAACTGGGGTGGACTAGGATGGAACTGGGATGGACTGGGATGGAACTGGATTGGACTGGGATGAACTGGGGTGAACAGGGATGGAACTGGGATGAACTGAGACATAACTGGGATGGAACTGGGGTCTAACTGGGATGACAGGAAGCCGCAGCCCGCAGCCTTCAGGACCTTGGGGCGGTTGGTGACAGAGTCCGGGCTCAGGTTGTCTTCTCCAAGGCTGCCCGGACCAGGAATGGTGTGACCAGTAGGAGCTGGGAGGTGCTGGTGTCCCCATACTGGTGAGCCCACACCTCCAGTCCTGGGTCCACCACGGGACGGGAAGGACATGGAGGTGCTGGAGCGAGTCAAGGTCAAGGTCAAGGTCAAGGTCAAGGTCAAGGTCAAGGAGGCTGGAGGACACGTCTGATGGCGACCACCTGGGGGAACTGGGGGTGCTGAGCCTGGGGGACACTGAGAGGTGACCTCATTGTCCTCTAGAGCTCCCCAGAAGGAGGTCGTGGTGGGGCTGGGGTTGGTGTCCTCTCCCAGCTCACCGATGACACGAGGACAGGAGGTGGCCTCCAGTTGGGTCAGGAAGTTCTTGCCTGAGAGGGTGGTTTGGGGGGGGGTCAAGGTGATGAGGTCAGGAAATGGGGTGATGAAGGCACCTGAGGTCGTGGTCTGGTGGGGAGGGAGGTGAAGGTTGGACCTGAGCGTGGGGTCATGAAATAATTGTGGTTGGAAGGGACGCGGACGTGGTCGGTGGGGACCTCACGGGGGTCACCCTGCCCCACCAGGGCGTGGACTGGGAGAGCTCGGCCAGCCCCCAGTGCTCTGGGAGCTGGGAGAGACTGGGGTGGGACTGGGATGGGACTGGGGGGGGACTGGGATGGAACTGGGATGGAACTAGGACATAAATGGGATGGAACTGGGGGGGAATTGGGATGATGGAACTGGGGTGGAACTGGGGTGGAACTGGAATGAACTGGGATGGTACTGGGGGTGAACTGGGAGGGAACTGGGATGGAACTGGGATGGAACTGGGACATAAATGGGATGGAACTGGGGGGGAATTGGGATGATGGAACTGGGGTGGAACTGGGGTGGAACTGGAATGAACTGGGATGGGACTGGGGGTGAACTGGGAGGGAACTGGGATGGAACTGGGACATAAATGGGATGGAACTGGGACATAAATGGGTTGTAACTGGGGTGGAACTGGGATGATGTAACTGGGGGTGAACTGGGAGGGAACTGGGATGTAACTGGGACATAAGTGGGATGGAACTGGGGTGGAACTAGGGGGGAACTGGGATGGAAGTGGGGTGTAATTGGGGTGGAACTGGAATGAACTGGGACATACATTGGATGTAACTGGGATGTAACTGGGATGAACTGGGATGGAACTGGAGTATGTTCCAGACCCAGTGGTGTAACTGGGCTGTAACTGGGGTGAACTGGGATGTAACTGGGATAGAACTGGGGTGTGTTCCAGACACAATGGTGCAACTGGGCTGTAACTGGGGTGAACTGGGATGTAACAGGGATAGAACTGGGGTGTGTTCCAGACACAATGGTGCAACTGGGGTGTAACTGGAACAAACTGGGATGAACTGGAGTGCGTCCCAGACACAGTTGTGCAATTGGAGCATGACTGGGGTGAACTGGGGTGAAACTGGGGTGTTACTGGGGTGAACTGGAGTGAGCTGGAGTGAAACTGTGGTGAAACTGGGGTGTAATTGGGGTGAACTGGGGTGAAACTGGGGTGTTACTGGGGTGAACTGGAGTGAGCTGGAGTGAAACTGTGGTGGAACTGGGGTGTAATTGGGGTGAACTGGGGTGAAACTGGGGTGTTACTGGGGGGAACTGGAGTGAGCTGGAGTGGAACTGTGGTGTAACTGGGGTGTAATTGGGGTGAACTGGGGTGAAACTGGGGTGTAACTGGGGTGTAATTGGGGTGAACTGGGCCAAGCATGGGTGCCACAAGCGGGGGTGGGACTGGTCATACTGGTCCCAGAGGGGAACTGGGAGGGACTGGGAGTGCTCCAACCGGTCCAGACTGGGAGCTGGGAGGAATTGGGAGGGACTGGGAAGGACTGGGAGGGACTGGGAGTGCTCCGACCGGTCCAGACTGGGAGCTGGGAAGAATTGGGAGGAACTGGGAGGGACTGGGAGGGACTGGGACTGCGGGGGTGGCACAGGGACCCAGGAGGGACCCAGGAGCGCCCCAAGGGACCCTGGTGTCCCCAAGGACCCCACGACCCCGAGGAGCCCGAGGGACCCTGAGGGACCCCAAGGTCCCCAAGGACCCCAAGGTCCCGAAGGACCCCAAGGACCCCAAGGACCCCAAGGGACCCCAGTGTCCCCAAGGACCCCAAGGATCCCGAGGACCCCAAGGACCCCGCAGACCCCCCGACCCCGAGGGACCCTGGCGTCCCCTTCACCCCTTGATGTCCCCGGGGGGACCCCGTCACCCCCAGCGCCCCCCGATGTCCCCGAGGGGCCCCCGGGGGGGGCGCGGTACCGGGTGGAGGTGAGGACGGGGTCGCAGTGGGGGGGGGGGACGATGGCCTCTGTCACCCTCACCCTGGTGGGGACACGGGGACAGAGCCCCCCCTGCCACCTGGACTGGCCCCTCCACCGCCTGCGCCCCGGCTCCGTGAGTGCACTGGGGGGACTGGGGGGGACTGGGAGGCACTGGGAGGGGACTGGGAGGCACTGGAAGGGGACTGGGGGGGACTGGGAAGGACTGGGAGGTGATTAGGGGGGACTGGGGGGGTTTTGGGGGGGGACTGGGAGGCACTGGAAGGGGACTGGGGGGGGACTGGGAAGGACTGGGGGGGGTTGGGAGGAACTGGGAGGCACTGGAAAGGGATTGGGAGGGACTGGGTGCGACTGGGAGGCACTGGAAGGGGACTGGGAGGCACTGGGAGGCACTGGAAGGGGTCTGGGGAGGCACTGGGAGGCACTGGAAGGGGACTGGGAGGCCCTGGGAGGCACTGGAAGGGGTCTGGGGGGCACTGGGAGGCACTGGAAGGGGACTGGGGGGGGACTAGGAGGGACTGGGGGGCTTTGGGAGGAACTGGGAGGCACTGGAAGGGGACTGGGAGGGGCTGGGAGGCACTGAGAGGCACTGGAAGGGGACTGGGAGGGACTGGGGGGAACTGGAAGGCACTAGAAGGGGAGTGGGGGGGGTTTGAAGAGGAACTGGGAGACACTGAAAGGAGACTGGGGAAGTACTGGGGGGATTGGGAGGAACTGGGAGGCACTGGAAGGGGATTGGGGGGGACTGGAGGGAACTGGGAGGCACTGGGAGGCACTGGAAGGGGACTGGGATGGGACTGGGAGGCACTGGGAGGCACTGGAAGGGGACTGGGGGCGACTGGGAGGCACTGGAAGGGGATTGGGGGTGACTGGGAAGCACTGGAAGGCACTGGAAGGGGACTGGGGGGACTGGGGGGGGGACTGGGAGTCACTGGGAGGCACTGGAAGGGGACTGGGATGGGACTGGGAGGCACTGGAAGGGGACTGGGATGGGACTGCGAGGCACTGGGAGGCACTGGAAGGGGATTGGGGGTGACTGGGAAGCACTGGGAGGCACTGGAAGGGGGCTGGGGGGGACTGGGAGGCACTGGGAGGGGACTGGGGGAGACTGGGGAGGGGTTGGGGGGGCACTGGGTGGCACTGGGAGGCACTGGGTGGCACTGGAAGGGGACTGGGGGGGGGCACTGGGCGGCACTGGGAGGCACTGGGAGGCACTGGGAGGCACTGGGAGGCCCTGGGGGGGGGCACTGGGCGGCACTGGGCGGCACTGGAAGGGGACTGGGGGGGGGCACTGGGCGGCACTGGGAGGCACTGGGTGGCACTGGGCGGCACTGGGCGGCACTGGGCGGCACTGGGAGGCCCTGGGGGGGGCACTGGGAGGCACTGGGCGGCACTGGGAGGCCCTGGGGGTGACGCGCGGTGCCCCCAGACAGCGGTGGCCGAGGTGACAGCGGCGCAGCCCCTGGGGCCCCTCGTGCGGCTGCGGCTCTGGAAGGAGCCCCTGGTGTCCCCCCTGCCCGACCGCTGGCTCTGCGACTCTGTCACCGTCACCGGGCCCCTGCGGGACAGCGGGGACAGCGGGGGGGACAGCGGGGACGGGGACACCCCCAGGGCCACCTTCCCCTGCTACCGCTGGGTGGAGAGGGGGGGCCTCGAGCTGCGGGAGGGCACCGGTACGGGGACACTGGGGGGGACATGGGGACATGGGGGGACATGGGGGGACATTGGGGACATTGGGACATGGGGGGACATGGGGGGGCATGGGGGGACATGGGGGGACATGGGGACATGGGGGGACATTGGGGACATTGGGACATGGGGGGGACATGGGGGGACATGGGGGCATGGGGGGACATGGGGGGACATGGGGACATGGGGGGACATTGGGGACATTGGGACATGGGGGCATGGGGGGACATGGGGGGACATTGGGGACATTGGGACATGGGGGACATGGGGGGACATGGGGGCATGGGGGGACATGGGGGGACATGGGGACATGGGGGGACATTGGGGACATTGGGACATAGGGGGACGTGGGGGGACATGGGGGGACATGGGGACATGGGGGGACATTGGGGACATTGGGACATGGGGAGACATGGGGGGACATGGGGACATGGGGACATGAGGGGACATGGGGGGACATGGGGACATGGGGGGACATTGGGGAGATGGGGGGACATGGGGACACGTTGGGGACAGTGGTGGTGATGTGGGGGGTGGCAGCGCTGGGTGGGAACTGGGGACACTGGGGGGGGGGTGTGTGTCATGTGACCATGTGTGACCGCTGTGTTCCCTCTGTCCTCCCTGTCCCTGTCCCCATCCCTGTCCCCATCCCATGTCCCCTGTCCCTGTCCCCTGTCCCCATCCCCATCCTTGTCCCCTGTCCCCTGTCCCTGTCCCCTGTCCCCTGTCCCCATCCCTGTCCCTGTCCCCGTCCCTGTCCCCATCCCTGTCCCTGTCCCTGTCCCCATCCCTGTCCCCTGTCCCCATCCCTGTCCCTGTCCCCAGCCCGCACCCCCCGTGTGGCCGCCCAGGTCCCCGAGCTGCTGGAGCAGCGCCGAGAGGAGCAGCGAGAGCGGCGGGAGAGCTTCGAGTGGGGACAGGGACAGGGACATGGGGACATGGGGACATGGGGGGACATGGGGGGGACATGGGGACATGGGGACATGGGGGAACATGGGGACATGGGGACATGGGGGGATATGGGGACGTGGGGGAACATGAGGACATGGGGACATGGGGGGACATGGGGGGGACATGGGGATATGGCGGACATGGGGATATGGGGGACATGGGGACATGGGGGGACATGGGGACATGGGGGACATGGGGACATGGGGACATGGGGACATGGGGGGACATGGGGGGACATGAGGGGACATGGGAGCACTAGGAGGCCACTGGTGTCCCCAGTGTCACTGATGCCACTGCTGACCCAGGTGGCACTGGTGAGGGGGTGGTTTGTCCCTGGTGACACAGTGGGGGGGGGGTGTCCCCGGTGTCCCCAGTGTCCCCAGTGTCCCCGTGTCCCCCCCAGGTGGGCTCCCTACGCCCCGGGGTGGCCCTGGCAGCTGCGGGCGCTGCCCCCCGCCCTCTGCCCCTGGCCCCCCCCGCCCCCGCCCGAGGCCTCCTCGCCACCATCACCAGAGCCACCAGTGCCACCAGTGCCACCAGAGACACCAGAGACACCAGAGCCAGCAGAGGAGTCCCCCCCAGCCCCACTGTCCCCCAGCCTGGCCTTTCCTCTGGGACATCGCGCCAACATCGCCGCACGTGCCGCTGCCGCGTCAGTGTCACCGCCACTGTCACCCCCTGGGTCACCCCGTGTGTCCCCCATGTCCCCCCATGTCCCCATGTCCCCATGTGTCCCCCCATCCATGTGTCCCCTGATCCCCACAATGTCCCCATGTCCCCACTGACCCCAATGTCCCTCCCATCCCCCTTGTCCCCCATGTCCCCTTATCCCCTTCTGTCCCCTCGACCCCCCCATGTCCCCACTGACCCCCACTGTCCCCATGTCCCCATGATCCCATGTGTCCCCCCATGTACCCATGTCCCCCCCACGTCTCCATGTCCCCATGTCCCCCATGTCCCCATGTCCCCCCATGTCCCCATGTCCCCCCTGTCCCCCCATGTCCCCATGTCCCTCCATGTCCCTGTGTCCCCCATGTCCCCCCCATCCCATGTCCCCATGTCCCCATATCCCCATGTCCCCCCATATCCCCCCATGTCCCCCCATGTCCCCATGTCCTGATGTCCCCCCCATGTCCTCCTGTCCCCCCATGTCCCCCCTGTCCCCCCATGTCCCCCCATGTCCCCCTGTCCCCTGTCCCCAGCCAGGTCCGGGTCCGTCTCCGGGGACTTCGCTGCGGTGGCTCCTGGAGCAGCTTCGATGACATCCGGGATGCTCTGGGGGGGCCGGGGACCCCCATCAGCGGTGGGTGCCCCCCAAAAGGGGGGACACGGGGTCTGGGGGGGGGGGGTGTGTGTGACACACGGGGGGGGGACCCCCAGATATCCTGGGGGGGGGGGCACAGAGGGGACATGAGTGGATGGGGGGGGATGGGGGGGACATGGGGGTCCCCACATACCCGGGGGGTCCCCCCATATCCAGGGGGTCCCCACATATCCTGGGGTGCCCCCATGTCCCTTGGGGTGTCCCCACGTCCCTTGGGGTGTCCCCCGGTGACCCCGTGTCCCCCCCAGAGTACGTGGTGCAGCACTGGGCGGACGACGCGTTTTTCGGGGCGCAGTACCTGAGCGGGGTGAACCCCGTCCTGCTGCGCCGCTGCGCCCGCCTGCCCCCCAACTTCCCCGTCACCCCCCCCATGGTGGCCCCCAGCCTGGGCCCCCACACCTCCCTGCAGGCCGAGATGGAGGTGAGGGCACCCCCAAACTGGGGACCCCAATATTGGGGGGGCACAGGGTATTGGGGGGGCACAGGGTATTGGGGGGGCCCAAGGGACATGGGGACCCCAATATTGGGGGGGGACTGGGTATTGGGGGGGGGGCCAGGGGAGATGGGGACCCCAATATTGGGGGGTCTCAGGAATTAGGGGTGGCCCAAGGGACACGGGGACCCCAATATTGGGGGGGCACTGGGTATTGGGGGGGCCCAAGGGACACGGGGACCCCAATATTGGGGGGGCACAGGGTATTGGGGGGGGTCCAGGGGAGATGGGGACCCCAATATTGGGGGGGCACAGGTATTGGGGGGGGTCCAGGGGAGATGGGGACCCCAATATTGGGGGGGCCCAGGAATTGGGGGGGGCCCAAGGGACACGGGGACCCCAATATTGGGGGGGGGACTGGGTATTGGGGGGGGGCCAGGGGAGATGGGGACCCCAATATTGAGGGGGCACAGGGTATTGAGGGGGGGGCAAGGGAGATGGGGACCCCAATATTGGGGGGTCTCCAGTATTGGGGGGCCCCAGGGGGCCCCCTTGGTTGCTTGGGGGGGGGCTGTGGTTTTGGGGGGGGGACTGGGTGAAGTGGAGGTCTCGGGGGGGGGGGCACCCTGGTTAGTTTGGGGGGGGCCCCTCATGGTTTTTGGGGTTCTGCTTGGGGTGAGGGTCCTGGGGGGTGGCCCCTCGTGTTAATTTGGGGGCGCGGGGTGGGGTTTTGGGGGTCCCCCCTTTATTTTGGGGGTGCAGGGTGGGGTTTTTGGGGTCCCCCTTTATTTTGGGGTACGGGGTGGGATTTTGGGGGTCCCCCCCTTTATTTTGGGGGTACGGGGTGGGGTTTTGGGGGTCCCCCTTTATTTTGGGGGTACAGGGTGGGGTTTTTGGGGTCCCCCTTTATTTTGGGGTACGGGGTGGGATTTTGGGGGTCCCCCCCTTTATTTTGGGGGTACGGGGTGGGGTTTTGGGGGTCCCCGTTATTTTGGGGGTACAGGGTGGGGTTTTGGGGCCCCCCTTTATTTTGGGGGGACAGGGTGGGGTTTTTTGGGGTCCCCGTTATTTGGGGGGGTGCAGGGTGGGGTTTTGGGGGTCCCCCCCTTTATTTTGGGGTAGGAGGTGGGGTTTTGGGGGTCCCCCCTTTATTTTGGGGTACAGGGTGGGGTTTTGGGGTCCCCCCTCATTTGGGGGGGTCCATGTTTGGGGGGCGCAGGAGGGGCGCCTGTTCCTGGCAGACTACGCGCTGCTCGAGGGGCTCCCCACGGGGCGCATCGGGGGGGCCCCCCAATTCCAGGCCGCCCCCCTCTGCCTGCTCTGGCTCAGCCCCCGCCAGGAGCTGCTGCCCATCGCCATCCAGGTGCTGGCACCCCCCTGGCACCCCCCTGTCACCCCCCCGTGTCACCCTGGCACCCCCCTGTGTCACCCTGACACCCCCTGTGTCACCCTGTCACCCCCCTGTGTCACCATGGCACCCCACCCCCCCCGGGTCACCCTGTCACCCCCCCCCCCCATCACCCTGGCACCCCCCCCCCCGTGTCACCATGGCACCCCCCGTGTCACCCTGTCACCCCCCTGTGTCACCCTGGCACCCCCAGGGTCACCCTGGCACCCCCCCGGGTCACCCTGTCACCCCCCTGTGTCACCATGGCACCCCCCGTGTCACCCTGGCACCCTCCCCGTGTCACCATGGCACCCCCCGTGTGACCCTGGTACCCCCCCATGTCACGCTGGCACCCCCCTGTGTCACCGTGTCACCCCAAAACCCTGCGCCCCCCAGACCCTGAACCCCCCCAACTGCACCTCGGGTGTCCCCTGGTCCCCCCCAGTCCTTGTGTCCCCCCCATGTCCCCATGTGTCCCACTCTATCCCCATGTCCCTCCTGTCCCCATGTCCCCATGTCCCCACAGTGTCCCCATGTCCCTGTGTCCCCCCTATCCATGTGTCCCCTGATCCCCACAATGTCCCCATGTCCCCACTGACCCCAATGTCCCCATAATCCCATGTGTCCCCCCATGTCCCTCCCATCCCCCATGTCCCCCCACATCCCTTGTCCCCTTCTGTCCCCTTGTCCCCCATGTCCCCACTGACCCCCACTGTCCCCATGTCCCCATGATCCCATGTGTCCCCCCATGTCCCCATGTCCCCCCATGTCCCCATGTCCCCACGTGTCCCCCCCATCCATGTGTCCCCTGATCCCCACAATGTCCCCATGACCCCCATATCCCCCCTGTCCCCCTTGTCCCCCCATGTCCCCTTATCCCCCTCTGTCCCCTTGTCCCTCCACGCCCCCACTGACCCCCTGTCCCCCCCAGCTGTCCCAGCACCCCGGTCCCGATGTCCCCATCTTCGTGCCGGGGGACGGTCCCTGGGGGTGGGCGCTGGCCAAGCTGTGGGTGCGGGGCGCCCACTTCGCGCTGCACGAGAACGTCACCCACCTGCTGCAGAGCCACTTCCTGGCCGAGGGCATGGCCCTGGCCACCCTCCGCCTGCCCGCCGCGCACCCGGTCCACCAGGTACCCCAAAACTGAACCCCAAAACTGCACCCCCAAACTGTACCCCAAAACCTGAACCCCCAAACCTCCCCCCTGGCCACCCTCCGCCTGCCCGCCGCGCACCCCGTGCACCAGGTACTGCACCCCCAAACCCTGCACCCCAAAACTGCACCCCCAAACTGCACCCCAAAACTGAACCCCAAAACCTGAACCCCCAAACCTCCCCCCTGGCCACCCTCCGCCTGCCCGCCGCGCACCCCGTGCACCAGGTACTGCACCCCCAAACCCTGCACCCCAAAACTGAACCCCAAAACTGCACCCCCAAACCTCCCCCCCTGGCCACCCTCCGCCTGCCCGCCGCGCACCCCGTGCACCAGGTACCCCAAAACTGCACCCCAAAACCTGCACCCCAAAACCGAACCCCCAAACCCTGCACCCCAAAACTGAACCTCAAAACCTGAACCCCCAAACTGAACCCCAAAACTGAACCCCAAAACTGCACCCCAAAACTGAACCTCAAACCCTGAACCCCCAAACTGAACCCCAAAACCTCCACCTGGCCACCCTCCGCCTGCCCGCCGCGCACCCCGTGCACCAGGTACCCCAAAACTGAACCCCAAAACCTGCACCCCAAAACCGAGCCCCCAAACCCTGCACCCCAAAACTGAACCTCAAAACCTGAACCCCAAACTGCACCCCCAAACTGAACCCCCAAACCTTCCCCCTGACCACCCTCCGCCTGCCCGCCGCGCACCCCCTGCACCAGGTACCCCAAAACCGAACCCCAAACCCTGAACCCCAAAATTGCACCCCCAAACCTCCCCCCCTGGCCACCCTCCGCCTGCCCACTGCGCACCCCGTGCACCAGGTACCCCAAAACCGAACCCCAAAACTGCACCCCCAAACCCTGAAACCCCAAACTGCACCCCAAAACCTGCACCCCGGAACTGCACCCCAAAACTAAACCCCAAAACCGCACCCCAAAACTGTACCCCAAAACCTGAACCCCCCAAACTGAACCCCAAAACTGAACCCCAGAAACTGCACCCCCAAACCTTTGCCCTGGCCACCCTCCACCTGCCCGCCGCGCACCCCGTGCACCAGGTACTGCACCCCCAAACCCTGCACCCCAAAACTGAACCCCAAAACTGAACCCCAAACCTGAACCCCAAAACTCTGAACCCCCAAACCCTGAACCCCCAAACTGCACCCCAAAACTGCATCCCAAAACTGTACCCCAAGCCCGAACCCCAAAACCCTGAACCCCCAAACTGTACCCCAAAACTGAACCCCCAAACCCTGAACCCCCAAAACTGCACCCCAAACCCTGAACCCCAAAAACTGTACCCCAAAACTGCACCCCAAAACTGAACCTCAAACCCTGAACCCCCAAACTGAACCCCAAAACTGCACCCCAAAACTGAACCCCAAAACTGAACCCCAAACCCTGAACCCCCAACTCTGAACCCCTAAGCCCTGAACCCCAAAACCCCGAACCCCAAAACTGAACCCCAAACCCTGCACCCCAAACCCCGCACCCCCAAACCTCTGTCCCCAGCTCCTGCTCCCCCACTGCCGCTTCACGTTCCACATCAACATCCTGGCGCGGGAGACGCTGCTGAACCCCGGGGGCGTCATCGACCAGGTCAGCCCCGCACCCCCGCGTCACCTTGGTGGCACCTGGGTCCCCCCTGGTGGCACCTGAACCTTTGGGTCCCCTTGGTGGCACCTGGGTCCCCCCTGGTGGCACTTGGACCCCTGGGTCCCTCATGGTGACACTTGCACCCCTGCATCCCCCTTGGTGGCATCTGGGTCCCCCTTGGTGGCACTTGGACCCCTGGATCCTCCTTGGTGACACCTGGGTCCCTCATGGTGGCACTTACACCCCTGGGTCCCCCATGGTGGCACCTGGACTTTTGGGTCGCCCTTGGTGATACTCGCACCCCTGGGTCCCCCTTGGTGGCATCTGGGTCTCCCTTGGTGGCACCTGGGTCCCTCATGGTGGCACCTGAACCTTTGGGTCCCCCTTGGTGGCACCTGGGTCCCCCCTGGTGGCACCTGAACCTTTGGGTCCCCCGTGGTGGCACCTGGGTCCCTCATGGTGGCACCTGAACCCCTTTGGTGGCACTTGGGTCCCTCTTGGTGGCACCTGGCCCTTTGGGTCCCCCTTGGTGGCACCTGGGTCCCCCTTGGTGGCACTTGCACTCCTGGGTCCCCCTTTGGTGGCACTTGGGTCTCCCATGGTGGCACTTGGACCCCTGGGTCCCTCATGGTGACACTCGCGCCCCTGTGTCCCCCTTGTTGGCACCTGGACCCCTGGATCCTCCTTGGTGACACCTGGGTCCCCCTTGGTGGCACTTGCACCCCTGGATCCCCCTTGGTGGCACCCAGACCCCTGTGTCCACCAGGGACGGGAGGACTTGGGGTGCCCGGGGGAGGACGGGGGACACTGAGGGGTGCCGGTGTCCCCAGGCCACGGCCTTGGGACGGGAGGGGACCCTGGAGCTGGTGGCCCGGGGGACGGCGGCGCTGACCTACCGGGAGCTGTGTGTCCCCGATGACGTGGAGCACCGCGGTGTCACCCATGTCCCCAACTACCACTACCGCGACGACGCCCTGGAGATCTGGGAGGCCATCGAGAGGTGGGGGGGACCTGGAGGGGGACATGGGGTGGGGACATGGGGTGGACACGGGGGTCCCTGTCCCCCTGTGTCACCGATGTCCCCAGCTTGGCCGAGGGGATCGTGGCGCTCTACTACCGTGGGGACAGCGACGTGGCCGAGGACCCGGAGCTGCAGGACTGGGTGGGCGAGATCTTCACCTACACCGTCCTGGGCAACGAGAAGACGGGTAGGGGACACGGGGACGGTGACACGCGTGGTCATGGGGGGGGTGGTGGCCATGGTCATGATGACAATCACGGGGATGAGCATGGTCATGGTCATGGTCATGGTCATGGTTATGGTCATGGTCACGTGGCCATGGTCACAGTCAAGACATGGGATGGACATGGTCATGGTGGCAGTCACGGTCATGCCATGGTCATGGTCAAGACATGGCATGGAGATGGTCATGGTGGCAATCATGGTCATGTGGCCATGGTCATAGCCAAGACAAGGCATGGACATGGTCATGGTCATGGTTAAGACATGGGATGAGCATGGTCATGGTGACAGTCGTGGTCATGTGGCCATGGTCACAGTCAAGACATGGGATGAACATGGTCATGGTGGCAGTCAATGGTCATGCCATGGTCATGGTCAAGACATGGGACAGACACCGTCATGGTCATGTCATGGCCATGGTTAAGACATGGCATGGAGATGGTCATGGTGGCAATCATGGTCATGTGGCCATGGTCACAGCCAAGACAAGGCATGGACATGGTCATGGTCATGGTGAAGACATGGGATGAGCACGGTCATGGTGACAGTCGTGGTCATGTGGCCATAGTTACAGTCAAGACATGGCATGGACACGGTCATGGTGGCAGTCACGGTCATGCCATGGTCATGGTCACGGTCATGGTCAAGACATGGCATGGAGATGGTCATGGTGGCAATCATGGTCATGTGGCCATGGTCACGGTCAAGGCAAGGCAGGGACATGGTCATGGTCATGGTGAAGACATGGGATGGACACGGTCATGGTGGCAGTCATGGCCATGTCCTGATGTCACCGCTGACCTCACGCCGTGTCCCCTCCCCCCATCCCAGGCTTCCCCTCCAAGCTCTGCACCCGCCCCGAGCTGGTGAAGTTCCTCACCATGATCATCTTCTGCTGCTCCGCCCGGCACGCCGCCGTCAACAGCGGCCAGGTGGCACCCGGGGGACATGGGGGACACGGGGGGACACGGGGGGACACGGGGGGACACGGAGACATGGGGGGACATGGGGACATGGGGGGACATGGGGACACATGGGGGGACCCAAGTGCCCACGTAGAGCTGAGGTGACCACGGAGCCACCTTGGTGGCCACAGGGGACTTGGGGCTGTGACAACCGCCCTGGTGGCCCCGGTGGGACCCAGGTGACCTCGGATGGGGTTGGGGGCCACCTGGGGGTCCCCCCACCTTGCTGACCTTTGACCCCCCAGTATGACTACGCCGCCTGGATGCCCAACACCCCGGGGACGCTGCAGAGGCCACCGCCGCGGAGCAAGGCCGAGGCCACCGAGGAGCTGTTCCTGGGGACCCTCCCGTCCCCCGAGGCCACCGCTGCCCTCCTGGCCCTGCTCAGCGTCGTCAGCTACGAGGGGGGAGAGCCGGTGAGGGGGGACCCCAAAAGGGGAACCAGGGGTTGGGTGGGACCCCAAAAATGGACCCAGGTGTCAGGGGGGACCCCCAAAACCAGACCCAGGTGTTGGGGGCCCCCCAATGACCCCCAAAAGAGGACCCAGGGGTCGGGGGATCCCCAAAAATGGGACCCAGGTGTCGGGAGGGACCCCAACAACCCTCAAAAAGGGACCCAAGTGTCAGGGGGGACTCCCAAAACGGGACCTAGGTAGAGGGGGGGACCCCCAAAACCAGACCCAGGTGTTGGGGGGCCCCCCATGACCCCCAAAGGGGACCCAGGCATTGGGTGGGACCCCCAAAAGAGGACCCAGGAGTCGGGGGATCCCCAAAAATGGGACCCAGGCGTCAGGGGGGACCCCCAAAACAGGACCTAGGTATAGGGGGGACCCCCAAAACCAGACCCAGGTGTTGGGGGGCCCCCCATAACCCCCAAAAGGGGACCCATGTATAGGGTGGGGACCCCAAAATGGGACCCAGGTGTCAGGGGGGACCCCCAAAACCAGACCCAGGTGTTGGGGGGCCCCAATGACCCCCAAAAGAGGACCCAGGGGTCGGGGGATCCCCAAAAATGGGATCCAGGTGTCAGGGGGGACCCCCAAAATGGGACCTAGGTATAGGGGGGGACCCCCAAAACCAGACCCAGGTGTCGGGGGGACCCCAATGACCCCCAACGGGGACCCAGGTATAGGGTGGGGACCCCAAAATGTTGGGGTGTTGGGAGGGACCCCCAAAACGGGACCTAGGTATAGGGAGGGGGGCCCAAAACCAGACCCAGGTATTGGGGGGCCCCCCATGACCCCCAAAAAGGGACCCAGGTGTCAGGTGGGACCCCCAAAAATGGGACCCAGTGTTGAGTGGGACCCCCAAAAAGGGACCCAGGTGTCAAGGGGGACCCCCATGACCCTCAAAACGGGACCCAGATGTCGGGGGGGACCCCCAAAACCAGACCCAGGTGTTGGGGGACCCCCACAACCCCCAAAATGGGACCCAGATGTCGGGGGGGAACCCCAAAATGGGACCTAGGTATAGGGGGGGACCCCCAAAACCAGACCCAGGTGTTGGGGGGCCCCCCATAACCCCCAAAAGGGGACCCAGGTGTCAGGTGGGACCCCCAAAAATGGGACCCAGTGTTGAGTGGGACCCCCAAAAGAGGACCCAGGTGTTGGGGAGACCCCAATGACCCCCAAAGGGGACCCAGGTATAGGGTGGGGACCCCAAAATGGGACCCAGGTGTCGGGGAGACCCCCAAAAAAGGGTCCCAGGTGTCAGGGGGACCCCCATGACCCCCAAAAGGGGACCCAGGTGTTTGAGGGAACCCCCAAAAGGGGACCCAGGTGTTGGGGGGACCCCCAAAACCAGACCCAGGTGTCGGGAGGGACCCCCACAACCCCCAAAAGGGGACCCAGGTATCTCAGGGTCCCCCCCTGACACCCCATTCCCCCCCCCCCCAGCACCCCTTGGGGTCCCGCTCCCCAGAGCCCTTCACCGAGGGGCCCCCCCTGCGCCTCGTGGCCGCCTTCCGCCGCCGCCTGGCCGCCATCTCCCGCCGCATCCGGCGCCGCGACGCGGGGGTCCCCCTGCCGTACCCCTACCTGGACCCCGCCCGCGTCCAGGAGAGCGTCGCCATCTGACCCCCCCCAAAGGGGGTCCCCAACCTCCTTGGCAGCTCCTCGAGGTGTCCCCAAGCTTGGGGTCCAGGTCCCCTCCCGCCCCCGTCGGTGGCCCCGTCGGTGCCAGCCCTGCCTCAGTTTCCCCAGCAGCCCCCGGCCCCCATGGCCCCCGTGTCCCCTGATGGCCCCTGATGTCCCCGATGTCCCCTCTGGTCCTGCTGGGAATAAAGGTGGCTCCTCCTCCACCCCTGTGTGGCTTGGGATTGAGTTTGGGGACAAGGGACATCATGGCCATGGGGACACCCTGGTATGGGGACAAGGGCCACCATGGCCATGGGGACACCAAAGCTGAGGGGACAAGGGCCACCATGGCCATGGGGACATCCCAGCCATGGGGACACCCCACTGTGGGGACAGGGGACCATGGGGACCATGGGGACACCTTGGCCATGGGGACACGGGACACCATGACTATGGGGATGTGATGGCCATGGGGACAAGGGCCACCATGTACATGGGGACACCCCAGCCATGGGGACACCTTGGCCTTGGGGACACCTTGGCCATGGGGACACCTCACTGTGGGGTCAAGGGACACCTTGACCCATGGGGACACCATGGCCATGGGGACACCCCAACCATGAGGACACCATGGTCATGGGGATGTGGGACACCTGGGTCATGGGGACACCATGGCTATGGGGACATCCTGGTGTGGGGACAAGGGACATCATGGCCATGGTGACACCCTGGTACTGGGACAAGGGACACCTTGACCATGGGGACATGGGACACCATGACTATGGGGATGTGATGGCCATGGGAACACCTTGGCCTTGGGGACACCATGGCCATGGGGACACTTTGGTATGGGGACAAGGGACACCTTGGCCATGGGGACATGGGACACCATGGACATGGGGACACCCCAGCCATGAGGACACCATGGTCATGGGGATGTGGGGGCACCTGGGTCATGGGGACACCATGGCTACGAGGACATGGGACACCATGACAATGGGGAGACCCTGGCGTGGGGACAAGGGACACCACGGCCATGGGAACACCTTGGCCATGGGGACACGGGACACCATGACTATGGGGACGTGATGGCCATGGGGACACCTTGGCCATGGGGACACCCTGGTATGGGGACAACGGCCACCATGGCCATGGGGACACCCCAGGGTGGGGACAAGGGCCACCATGGCCTTGGGGACACCCCAACCATGGGGACCCTGCCCGGGGCGCTCAATGCACGCCCGGATCCCGGCGTTGCCAGGCACGGCCCCGTCGCTATGGCAACCAGCGCGACAGTGGGTGCCACGCTGCCGTAAAGCGCGGCCGCATCGAGGCGGGGGGAGCGAGGGGGGGGAAGAGAAGGGGAAAGGGAGTGGGGGAGGGGATGTGGACCACGGTGGGGGGAGGGGAGAGGATGGGGCGAGGGGAAAAGAGCGGCGGAGAGCGCCGTGAAGGCCTTAAACCCGGCTCGGGGCCACTCCGCCGTTAAGCGCCGCGCGGCGTCGCGAAACGTCGTGAAAGTGCCGTAAACCGCCTCCCCCCCCCCGCCGTTAGTGACTAGGGGGCGCCGCTCGGTGCCGTAAAGCAGCGCTGCGAGGCGCTATGGCAGCACCGGGGCCCGGTGGGGTGGGAGGGGGCCCCGGGGGGGGTCCCGGGGGGGGTCCCGGGGAGCTGCACCCCCGCACCGGGAAGTTGGTGTCGCTGTCGCAGGGGGGGCGCAGCGCGTCCCGCGCCCAACCGGGCCAGGAGTTCAACCACGGGCTGGTGCTGAGCCGCGAGCCGCTGCGAGCGGGCCGGGTGTTCGCCGTGCGCATCGACAGGAAGGTGAGGGGGCACTGGGAGGGACTGGGAGGGGTGGGAGGGGGTGTTGGGTGGGACTGGGGGGCACTGGGAGGGATGTGAGGGGATACTGGGAGGGACTGGGGGGCGCTGGGAGGGATGTGAGGGGATACTGGGAGGGATGGGAGGGGTGTGAGGGGGTACTGGGAGGGACTGGGGGGCACTGGGAGGGACTGGGAGGGGTGGGAGGGGGTATTGGGTGGGACTGGGGGCACTGGGAGGGATGTGAGGGGATACTGGGAGGGACTGGGGGGCACTGGGAGAGACTGGGAGGGATGTGAGGGGGTATTGGGTGGGACTGGGGGGCACTGGGAGAGACTGGGAGGGGTGTGAGGGGGTATTGGGTGGGACTGGGGGGCACTGGAAGGGACTGGGGGCACTGGGAGAGACTGGGAGGGGTGTGAGGGGATACTGGGAGGGACTGAGGGGCACTGGGAGTGATTTGAGGGGATACTGGGAGGGACTGGGGGCACTGGGAGGGATATGAGGGGATACTGGGGGGCACTGAGAGGGATGTGAGGGGATATTGGGTGGGACTGGGGGGCACTGGAAGGGACTGGGGGGCACTGGGAGTGATGTGAGGGGATACTGGGAGGGACTGGGAGAGGTGTGAGGGGGTACTGGGAGGGACTGGGAGGGGTGTGAGGGGATATTAGGTGGCACTGGCGGGCACTGGGAGTGATTTGAGGAGGGACTGGGGGGGACTGGGAGGGATGTGAGAGGATACTGGAAGAGACTGGGGTGCACTGGGAGTGATTAGAGGGGATACTGGGAGGAAATGGGAGGGATGTGAAGGATACTGGGCGGGACTGGGGGGCACTGGGAGTGATTTGAGTGGATACTGGGAGGGACTGGGGGCCACTGGGAGGGACTGGGAGGGATTTGAAGGGCTACTGGGAGGGACTGGGAGGGAATTAGGGGGCACTGGGAGGGATGTGAGGGGTTACTGGGAGGGATGTGAGAGGATACTGGGAGGGACTGGGAGGGATGTAGGGGGCACCCCGCCCATCTCCTGGCCCCCCCCGTTAACCCTTTCCCTCCAGCTGATCTCCCCCAGTAACCCTTCACCCCCCAGTAACCCTTTACCCCATTAACCCTTTCCCTCCCCCCAGGTGACTCCCCCCCACCCCCCCCAGTCACATTAACCCCTTCCCCCCCGGTGAACTCCTGCCCCCATTAACCCTTTACCCCTTAACCCTTCCCCTCCCATTAACCCTTTCCCTCCCCGTGACTCCCCTCCCCCTCCCCATGTCACATTAACCCCTCCCCTCATTAACCCCTCCCCTCCCCCATTAACCCCTCCCCTCCCCATTAACCCCTCCCCCATTAACCCCTCCCCCATTAACCCCTCCCCCATTAACCCCTCCCCATTAACCCCTCCCCTCCCCCATTAACCCCTCCCCCATTAACCCTTCCCCTCCCCATTAACCCTTCCCTGGCCCCATTAACCCTTTCCCTCCCCCCCAGTGACTCCCACCCCCCCCAATGTCCCATTAACCCCTCCCCCCCAGGTGAACTCCTGCCCCCATTAACCCTTCCTCTCCCCATTGACCCTTTACATCCCCCCAGGTGACTTCCCACCCCCCCATGTCCCATTAACCCCTTCCCCCCAGGCGAACTCCTGCCCCCATTAACCCTTCCCCTCCCCCATTAACCCTTTACCTGCCCCCATTAACCCTTCCCCTCCCCCCCAGGTGACTCCCCACCCCCCCCATGTCCCATTAACCCCTTCCCCCCCAGGTGACTCCCCCCCATGTCCCATTAACCCCTTCCCCCCCAGGTGAACTCCTGGAGCGGCTCCATCGAGGTGGGGGTGACGGCGCTGGACCCGGCGGAGCTGGAGTTTCCCAGCAGCGCCACGGGGCTGCGGGGGGGCTCCTGGATCATCTCGGGGGGGTCGGTGCTGAAGGACGGCCGCTCCCTGCGGGAAGATTTTGGGCCGGATTTGGACGGTTTGGGGGAAGGGGACAAAGTCGGGGTGCAGAGGACGGGGGGGGGGGAGCTGCACCTTTGGGTGAACGGGAAGGATTGGGGGCGGCGGCGGGGGGGGGCTCCCCCCCCGCGTCTGGGCCGTGGTGGATCTCTATGGGAAATGCACGCAGGTTACCGTGGTAACCATGGAGGTGGGGGGGGGCGGGGGGGGGGGCAGCACCCCCACCCCCCCAACCCCCCCTACCCCGCCCCCGCCGCCCCCCCTCCTCCTCCCGCCGCCGCTGGCCCCCCCGGTGGCGCTGCCTGGTGAGTGGGGGGGGGGGGGTATGGGGGGGTTTGGGGGGGCTGAGGGAAAATTGGGGGGGGGCTGGGGGGGTATTTGGGGGGGTTGGGGGGTTTGGGGGGGCTGAGGGAAAATTGGGGGGGTATTTGGGGGGGTATGGGGGGCTTTGGGGGGGCTGAGGGAAAATTGGGGGGGGCTGGGGGGGTGTTTGGGGGGGTTAAGGGGGGGTTTGGGGGGGCTAGAGGTGATGGGGAGGGGGTTTGTGGGGGCTGAGGGAAAATTGGGGGGGGCTGGGGGGGTGTTTGGGGGGGCTAGAGGTGATGGGGAGAGGGTTTGGGGGGTTAAGGGGGGTTATGGGGTGCTAGAGGTGGTGGGGTGGGGATTTGGGGGGCTGGGGGTGTATTGGGGGGGCCTGGGGTGTATGGGGGTTAAGGGGGGTCTTGGGGGTGCTAGAGGTGGTGGGGAGGGGGTTTGGGGGGGTATTGGGGTTATTTGGGGGGGGTTGAGGGGGGTTTTGGGGTGCTAGGGGTGGTGGGGAGGGGGTTTGGGGGGCTGAGGGAAAATTGGGGGGGCTGGGGGGTATTTGGGGGGACTAGGGGGTATTTTGGGGGAGTTAAGGGTGGGGTATTGGGGGGTCTGGGGGGGCTAAGGGGGGTATTTGGGGGGCTAGAGGTAATGGGGAGGGGGTTTGGGGGGTTAAGGGGGGTATTTCGGGGGACTGGGGGGTATTTTTGGGGGGTTGAGAGGAATTTTGGGGTGCTAGGGGTGGTGAGGAGGGGGTTTGGGATGGCTAGGGGGTATTTTCGGGGGGTTGAGGGGGGTTTTGGGGTGCTAGGGGTGGTGGGGAGGGGGTTTGGGGGGGCTGAGGGAAACTTGGGGGGGCTGGGGGGTATTTGGGGGGGTTGGGGGGTTTGGGGAGGCTGGGGGGGTATTTTGGGGGAGTTAAGGGAGGGGTATTGGGGGGTCTGGGGGTATTTGGGGGGTTTAAGGGGTGTATTTGGGGGGCTAGAGGTGATGGGGAGGGGGCTTGGGGGGTTAAGGGGGGTATTTGGGGGGACTGGGGGGTATTTTCGGGGGGTTGAGGGGGATTTTGGTGTGCTAGGGGTGGTGGGGAGGGGGTTTGGGGGGGCTGAGGGAAAATTGGGGGGGCTGGGGGTGTGTTTGGGGGGGTTTAGGGGGGCTGGGGAGGTACTTGGGGGGGATTGAGGGGGGTTTTGGGGGGATGGGGTGGTGGGGAGGGGGTTTGGGGGTTCTGGAGGTTATTTTGGGGGGCTAAAGAGGGGTTCTGGGGCCTGGGGGGGTTTTGGGGGGTATTTTGGGGGGGTTAAGGGGGTTTTGGGGGGCTAGAGGTGATGGGGAGGGGGTTTGGGGGGGTTAAGGGGGGTATTTGGAGGGCCTGGGGTTATTTGGGGGGGTTAAGGGGGGTATTTGGGGGGGGTTAAGGGGGTATTGGGGTGCTAGGGGGATGGGGAGTGGGTTTGGGGGGGCACTGGGAGCACTGGTGGGGGGGCACTGGTGTCACTGGTGTGTTCCTCCTCCCCCCCCCCCAGCGCTGCCCCCCGCCCCGGCGCCGCCCCCCCCCCCGCCCCCAGCCCCGCCCCGATAAATTCCCGGACAGCCTGGACCCCCCCGAGGGCGGTGAGTGACAGGGGGCGGGGCCTGGGGGGGGCGGGGCTTAAAAGGGGGCGTGGTCAGGGCTGGGGGCGTGGCCACGGGGAGCCCTGCCCGCGGGTGGGGGCTGTCCCAGGGGGCGTGGCTTAAAGCGGGGGTGGGCGGAGTCAGCTCAAGGGGGCGTGGCTTGCACCGCCCTCACGGTGTGGGCGGAGCCTTCCCTGGGGGCGTGGCCTCTTCCCAAGGGGGCGTGGCCAAGCGCAGGGGGCGGAGCCTTTGCCTGTCCCACCTGCAGCTATAGCGTCCCAAGGGGGCGGGGCGTCCCAAGGGGGCGTGGCCTTTCCGGGTGGGCGGAGCCCAGCCTGTTGTGGGCGAGGCCTCTCCTAGGGGTGTGGCCTATTGATGGGCGTGGCCTATTGATGGGCGGGGCTAGCGCTGGGCAGCAGAGCCATTGCTCTGTGTGTGCAGCCCTGGGGGGCGTGGCTTGTGCTGATGGGGGCGTGGCTTGTCCCAATAAGGGGTGTGGCCTCAAGGGGGGCGTGGCCCATTGGTGGGCGTGGCCCATTGGTGGGCGTGACCTGTTGGTGGGCGTGGCCTGTTGATGGGCGGGGCTAGCGCTGGGCAGCAGAGCCATTACTGGGTGTGCAGTCCGGGGGGGGGGGCGTGTCTTGTGCTGATGGGGGCGTGGCTTGTCCCAATAAGGGGCGTGGCCTATTGGTGGGCGTGGCCTATTTGTGGGCGTGGCCAGCCCCATTGAGCAGAGCCATGCTTCTTGTTACTCAGTCAGGATTGGGTGGGCTCTGTCCTGGGGGCGTGGCTTGTTCCAATGGGGGCGTGGCCTGTCCCAAAAGGGGGTGTGACCTCTTATGGGCGTGGCCTGTTGGTGGGCGTGGCCTGTTGGTGGGCGGGGCTAGCGCTGGGCAGCAGAGCCATTACTGGGTGTGTGCAGCCCTGGGGGGCGTGGCTTGTGCGGATGGGGGCGTGGCTTGTCCAAATAAGGGGCGTGGCTTGTAGGTGGGTGTGACCTATTTGTGGGCGTGGCCTGTTGGTGGGCGTGGCCAGCCCCATTGAGCAGAGCCATGCTTGTCCTTACTCAGGATTGGGTGGGCTCTGTCCTGGGGGGCGTGGCTTGTCCCAATGTGGGCGTGGCTTGTCCCAAAAGGGGGTGTGACCTCTTATGGGCGTGGCCTATTGGTGGGCGTGGCCTATTGATGGGTGTGGTCTATTGGTGGGCGTGGCCAGCCCTAGAGAACAGAGCCATGCTTGCTCTTACTCAGTTATGATTGGGTGGGCTCTGTCCTGGGGGGCGTGGCTTGTCCCAACAAGGGGCGTGGCCTAATGGTGGGCGTGGTCTATTTGTGGGCGTGGCCTATTTGTGGGCGTGGCCAGCCCCATTGAGCAGAGCCATGCTTGTCCTTACTGAGTTACGATTGGCTTTGCCCTGTTTGGGGGGGCGTGGCTTGTCCCCATGTGGGCGTGGCCTCTCCACGTGGGCGTGGCCTCTAGGTGGGCGTGGTCTAACCCCGAGGGGGCGGAGCTTTAAGCCCTTTTTTAGCTGAAATCAAGGTTAGAGGAAGGGGTTCCCAGGATGACGAGGGGGCGTGGCCTCTCTGGGAGAGGGGGCGTGGCCTCACAAGCCCCGCCCCCAGGCGTGGCGTGGGCGGGGCCGGCAGCTCCGCTGTCCAACGAGGCGCTGCTGTTCCACGAGAAGTGCGGGGCGCTCATCAAACTCAGCAACGGGCACAAAACGGCCGAGAGGCGCCGGCCCCTCGACGAGTTCAACAACGGCGTCGTCCTCACCAACCGGCCCCTGCGGGACGGGGAGATGTTCGAGGTGGGCGTGGGGGGGCGAGGGGGGGTCTGGGGGGGCCGGGGGGGTCTGGGGGGGATGTTAAGGGGGTCCTTTGGGGGGTCCTGAGGGGTCTTTTGGGGGTTATGGGGGTCCTGGGGGTTGTTGGAGGGGCATTAAGGGGGTCCTGGGGGGCATTTTGGGGGTTATGGGGGTCCTGGGGGGGTTATGGGGGGTGTGGAGGTGTCCTGGGGGGACATTAAGGGGGTCCTGGGGGGGTTATGGGGGGTGTGGAGGTGTCCTGGGGGGACATTAAGGGGGTCCTGGGGGGCCTTTTGGGGGTTATGGTGGTCCTGGGGGTACTGGGGAGGTCTTGGGGGGACATTAAGGGGGTCCTTTGGGGGGTTATGGGGGTGTCCTGGGGGTTTTGGGGGGATGTTAAGGGGGTCCTGGGGGGCTTTTTGGGGGTTATGGGGGTCCTGGGGGGGTTATGGGGGGTGTGGAGGTGTCCTGGGGGGACATTAAGGGGGTCCTGGGGGGCCTTTTGGGGGTTATGGTGGTCCTGGGGGTACTGGGGAGGTCTTGGGGGGACATTAAGGGGGTCCTTTGGGGGGTTATGGGGGTGTCCTGGGGGGTGTTGGGGTGTCTTGGGGGGATGTTAAGGGGGTCCTGGGGGGCTTTTTGGGGGTTATGGGGGTCCTGGGGGGGTTATGGGGGGTGTGGAGGTGTCCTGGGGGGACATTAAGGGGGTCCTGGGGGGCCTTTTGGGGGTTATGGTGGTCCTGGGGGTACTGGGGAGGTCTTGGGGGGACATTAAGGGGGTCCTTTGGGGGGTTATGGGGGTGTCCTGGGGGGTGTTGGGGTGTCTTGGGGGATGTTAAGGGGGTCCTGGGGGCTTTTTGGGGGTTATGGGGGTCCTGGGGGGGTTATGGGGGGTGTGGAGGTGTCCTGGGGGGACATTAAGGGGGTCCTGGGGGGCCTTTTGGGGGTTATGGTGGTCCTGGGGGTACTGGGGAGGTCTTGGGGGGACATTAAGGGGGTCCTTTGGGGGGTTATGGGGGTGTCCTGGGGGGTGTTGGGGGTCTTGGGGGGATGTTAAGGGGGTCCTGGGGGGCTTTTTGGGGTATTATGAGGGTCTTGGGGGGGTTATGGGGGGTGTGGAGGTGTCCTGGGGGGACATTAAGGGGGTCCTGGGG
The DNA here is from genome assembly GCA_028020825.1 of Podargus strigoides. Classification (NCBI taxonomy): domain Eukaryota; kingdom Metazoa; phylum Chordata; class Aves; order Caprimulgiformes; family Podargidae; genus Podargus; species Podargus strigoides. The sequence goes on from JAQJZH010000056.1 coordinate 30,898, forward strand.
GCCTTTTGGGGGTTATGGTGGTCCTGGGGGTACTGGGGGGGTCTTGGGGGGACATTAAGGGGGTCCTTTGGGGGGTTATGGGGGTGTCCTGGGGGGTGTTGGGGTGTCCTGGGGGGTTTGGGGGGATGTTAAGGGGGTCCTGGGGGGCTTTTTGGGGGTTATGGGGGTCCTGGGGGGGTTATTGTGGTCGTCGGGGGTCTTGGGGGGCAATTAAAGGGGTCCTGGGGGGTCTTGGGGTGTCCTGGGGGTTGTTAGGGGGACATTAAGGGGGTCCTGGGGGGTCTTTTGGGGGTTATGGGGGTCCTGGGGGTTGTTGGGGGGACATTAAGGGGGTCCTGGGGGGTCTTTTGGCGGTTATGGTGGTCCTGGGGGTACTGGGGGAGTCTTTGGGGGATGTTAAGGGGGTCCTGGGGGGGTCTTTAGGGGGTTATGGTGGTACTGGGGGGGTCTTGGGGGGACATTAAGGGGGTCCTGAGGGGGCATTTTGGGGGTTATGGGGGACCTGGGGGGGTTATGGTGGTCCTGGGGGGTCTTGGGGGGACATTAAGGGGGTCCTGGGGGGTATCTCAGGGGTTATGAGGGGCCTGGGGGGGTCTTGGGGGGCTTGTGAGGGATTATGGGGGTCCTGGGGGGGCATTTTGGGGGTTATGAGGGTCCTGGGGGGTGTTGGGGAGACATTAAGGGGGTCCTGGGGGGCATTTTGGGGGTTACAGGGGAGCCGGGGGGGTTATGGGGGGTGTTGGGGTGTCCTGGGGGGTCTTGGGGGGATGTTAAGGGGGTCCTGGGGGGCTTTTTGGGGGTTATGGGGTCCTGGGGGGGTTATTGTGGTCGTGGGGGGTCTTGGGGGGCAATTAAGGGGGTCCCAGGGGGGTTATTAGGGGGTTATGAGGGTCTTGGGGGGGTTATGGGGGGTGTGGAGGTGTCCTGGGGGGACATTAAGGGGGTCCTGGGGGGTCTTGGGGGGACATTAAGAGGGTCCTGAGGGGGGTTATGGGGGTCCTGGGGGTTTGGGGTGTCCTGGGGGGACATTAAGTGGGTCTTGGGGGGCCTTTTGGGGGTCCTGGGGGGGGTTATGGAGGTCCTGGGGGGGGTGTCTTAGGGGATCCTGGGGAGCCTTTTGGGGGTTCTGGGGATCTTTGGGGCCCTGCAGGGGTTTTGAGGGGGAGGGAACCCCCTAATTTTGGGGTGCCCCCCCCAGATCCGCATCGACAAACTGGTGGACAAATGGTCGGGGTCCATCGAGATCGGGGTCACAGCTCACAACCCCAACAGCCTCGAGTACCCCGCCACCATGACCAACCTCCGCTCCGGTGAGGGCCCCCCCAAATATTGGGGACCCCCCCCAGGGACCTGGGACCCCTCGAGATATCAGGGTACCCCCAGGGAGTGCAGGGAGGGGACCCCAGGGAGCCTTAAAGTGGATGTTCAGATACCTGGGGACCCCCCCATTGAATTTTTGGGGCCCCCCTAGATGTTGGGGACCCCGTCAAGTATTGGGGACCCCCACAGATACCTGGGACCCCCCCAGATATCGGGGTACCCCCAGGGAGTGCAGGGAGGGGACCCCAGGGAGCCTTAAATTGGATGCTCAGATCCCTGGGGCAGGCCCCCCTGGAATATTGGGGGTCCCCCCAAGATCTTGGGGACCCCCTCGAATCTTGGGGACCCCCCTAAATCTTGGGGACCCCCCCAAATTGGGGCTGAACCCCCTAAGAGTAGAGCTGGGCGTCCCCTGATGCCCCTAGGTAGGAAAGGGGGGTGGGGGTGTGGCTGTTAAGCCCCCTGGGCCCCCCCCAAAAAGGGATGGGGGGCCCCCCAAAATGTTGGGGTGCCCCCTAAGAGCCCCCCCCCCCCTAATTTTGGGGTGTCCCCCCCCAGGGACGATCATGATGAGCGGCTGCGGGATCCTGACCAACGGGAAGGGGACGAGGAGGGAGTACTGCGAGTTCAGCCTCGACGAGCTGCAGGTGACCCCCCCCGGGGGCCCCCCCAAAATTTAGGGGACCCTCCAACCCCCCCCACACCCCTAAACCCTCCAAGGACCCCCCAAAATTCAGAGGACGCCCCCAGCACCCCTAAACCCCTTCCAGGAGCCACCAAAATAAGGGGGTTTGCCCCCCCTTGGGGGGCCCCCAAAAATTTAGGGGACCACCTGAACCCCCCCCAGCACCCATAAACCCCCCCCAGGACCCCTCAAAATCCAGGGGGCCACCCCAGCACCCCTAAACCCCTTCCAGGAGCCACCAAAATAAGGGATTCCCCCCACTTTGGGGCCCCCCAAAATTTAGGGGACCCCCTGAACCCCCCCACACCCCTAAACGCTCCAAGGACCCCCCCAAAATTCAGAGGACCCCCCCAGCACCCCTAAACCCCTTCCAGGAGCCACCAAAATAAGGGGTCCCCCCCTGTTTGGGGACATCTCAGCCCCTTCTGGGGCTCCCCAAAATTTTGGGGTGTCCCCAACCCCCCCAGGACCCCTAAACCCCCCCTTGACTCCCCCTCCCTTATCCCCTCTAAGAACATGGGGTGGTCCCCTCAATGTCACCCCCCCCAATGTCCCCATTGTCCCCTCACTGGGGGGGGCGTGGGACCCCCCAACCCCTCCCTGGAGCCCCCCCAAACCCCTTGGGGCCCCCCAAAATCCAGGGCCCCCCTCAAACCCCCCCCCCATCCCCTCCAAGAACATTTGGGAGCCCCTCAATGTCCCCCCCTCCCCCAATGTCCCCATTGTCCCCTCATTGGGGGGGGGTCAAGGACCCCCCCATCCCCTCCAGGACCCCCTCAGGGTGTGGGGGGACCCCCTGGGATTTGGGGGGGCCCCTTTGTCACCTCTGTGTGTCCCCCCCCCCAGGAAGGGGACCACATCGGGCTGACGCGGAAACCCAACAACGCTCTGCACTTCTACATCAACGGCGTCGACCAAGGTGGGGCTGGGGACACCTTGGGGACACCTTGGGGACACCAGGGGGTGACATGGGGGGGGACACATGGGGACACACCCCCCCCCCCCCCCCCAACTGGGGACACAACCTCGGGGGGGAGGTCCTGGAGGTCCGCAAATGAGGGTTTGGGGGATGAGGTGGCACTTGGGGACGTCACCGGTTGTGGGGTGATGCCAACGTTGAGCTTGAGGGACACCAAGGTGGCATTTGGGGACGTCCCCAACCATGGAGGACACCAGCTTTGACTCTCCATGACGTTAAGGGACCCCAAAGTGGCACTTGGGGATGTCCCCAACCTTGGTGTGACCCCAGTGCCACCACCTCATGACCTGAAGGGGACATGAGGACACTGAGGTGGCACTTGGGGATGTCCCCAACCTTGGTGTGACCCCACTGCCACAACCTCATGACCTGAAGGGGACATGGGGACACTGAGGTGGCACTTAGGGATGTCCCCAACCATGGAGGTCATCAACATTGACATCCCAAGACCCTTGGGGACACTTGGGGATGTCCCCAAACTTGGGGTGTCACCCACATTGACCCTCCATGCCCTTGAGGGACCCCAAGGTGGCACTTGGGGATGTCCCCAACCTTGGTGTGACCCCAGTGCCACCACTCCATGACCTCGAGGACACCGGGGTGTCCCCGAGGTGGCACCTGGGGACATCCCCAACCATGGAGGCCACCAACCTTGACCCTCCATGCCCTTGAGGAACCCCAAAGTGCCTCTTGGGGCTGTCCCCACCCATCAGACGTCCCCAATGCCACCACCCCATAACCTCGACGACCCCGAGCTGTCCCCGCACCCTGTCTCCGATGCCATCCCCGTGTCCCCTTCCTTGTCCCCAGGGGTGGCCACCACCTTGACCCCCCTGGTGGTCTACGGGGTGGTTGACCTCTACGGGATGGCGGTGAAGGTGACGATCGTCCACAACCACAACCACAGCGACCGCCTGCGCCGCAACAACGCCATCCTGCGGGCGCTGTCCCCCGAGGGCGGCCGGCGTCCCCAAGTGTCACCTCAAGCTCTGGAGGGGCCACCAGCCAACGGGCCACCGCCACCCCCACGGCTCCTCTTCCACCCCAACTGCGGGCAGAAGGCGGCCATCGTCAACGAGGGGCGGACGGCGCTGAGGCCACAGTGGGTGACACTGGGGGGACAAGGGGGGGACACGGTGGGGAGGGGGCTTGGGGGGACAATGGGGGATGGCGGGGGGGGTGGTGGCACCAGGGGTGGGGGCACTGTTGGTGTGGTGGCACTGGGTCTCCATCCCAGTGGCCCCAGTGACACCATGTCCCCATCATCATGTCCCCATTGACACGATGTCCCCATCCCAGTGTCCCCATTGATGCGATGTCCCCATCCCAGTGTCCCCATTGATGCGAGGTCCCCATCCCAGTGTCCCCACTGACATGGTGTCCCCATCCCAGTGTCTCCAGTGACACGATGTCCGCATCCCGGTGTCCCCATCCCAGTGTCCCCATTGACATGGTGTCCCCATCCCAGTGTCCCCATTGATGTGAGGTCCCCATCCCAGTGTCCCCAGTGACACCATGTCCCTATGTCCCCAGTGTCTCCAGTGACATGATGTCCCAGTGTCCCCATCCCAGTGTCCCCATTGACACCATGTCCTCGTGTCCCCAGTGTCCCCACTGACATGATGTCCCTGTTTCCCCATCCCAGTGTCCTCATTGCCACCATGTCCCCATCCCAGTGTCCCCATTACCACCATATCCCCACCCCCCCCGTTGACACCCTGTCCCCTCGCTGTCCCCAGTGCCACCGATGACTTCAACCACGGGGTGGTGCTGAGCTCCCGCCCCCTCGGGGACAACGAGCTGTTCCAGGTGCGCATCGATCGCATGGTGGACAAGTGGGCGGGGTCCATCGAGATCGGGGTCACCACCCACAACCCCGCCTACCTCCAGCTGCCCTCCACCATGACCAACCTCCGCTCAGGTGGGTCCCCAACGTCACCACGGGGTCACCACGGTGGCCCCAACCTCCCCATGGGGTCCCCAGTGTCACCACAGGGTCACCACAGTGGCCCCAACCTCCCCATGGGGTCCCCAACATCTCCATTGGGTCCCCAACGTCACCATGGGGTCACCACGGTGGCCCCAACCTCCCCATGGGGTCCCCAACGTCACTACGGGGTCACCACGGTGGCCCCAACCTCCCCATGGTGCCCCCAACATCACCACGGGGTCACCAAGGTGGCCCCAACCTCTCCATGGGGTCCCCAGGGTCACCACAGTGGCCCCAACCTCCCCATGGTGCCTCCAACATCACCACGGGGTCACCACAGTGGTCCCAACCTCCCCATGGTGCCCCCAACATCACCACGGGGTCACCACAGTGGCCCCAACCTCCCCATGGGGTCCCCAACGTCACCACGGGGTCACCACGGTGGCCCCAACCTCCCCATGGGGTCCCCAACATCTCCATGGGGTCTCTATGGTGTTCCCAACATCCCCATTGGGTCCCCAACGTCACCATGGGGTCATCATGGTGGCCCCAACCTCCCCATGGGGTCCCCAGTGTCACCACAGGGTCACCACGGTGGCCCCAACCTCCCCATGGGGCCCCCAATGTCTCCATGGTGTTCCCAGCGTCCCTATGGGGTCCTCAACTTCACCATGAGGTCACCAACATCTCCATGGTGTCCCCGTGGGGTCCCCGACGTCCCTATGGGGTCCTTGTGGGATCCTCAACCTCCTCATGGAGTCCCCAATGTCACCATGGGGTCACCATGGTGGTCCCAACCTCCCCATGGGGTCCTTGTGCAGTCCCCAACCTCCCCATGGTGACCCCAACCTCCCCATGGGGTCCCCAGTGTCACCACAGGGTCACCACGGTGGCCCCAACCTCCCCATGAGACCCCCAACATCTCCATGGGGTCCCCATGGTGTTCCCAACCTCCCCATGGGGTCCCCAACGTCACCACGGGGTCACCACGGTGGCCCCAACCTCCCCATGGGGTCCCCAGTGTCACCACAGGGTCACCATGGTGGCCCCAATCTCCCCATGGGGCCCCCAACATCTCCATGGGGTCTCTATGGTGTTCCCAACATCCCCATTGGGTCCCCAATGTCACCATGGGGTCACCACGGTGGCCCCAACCTCCCCATGGGGCCCCCAACATCTCCATGGGGTCCCCATGGTGTTCCCAACATCCCCATTGAGTCCCCAACGTCACCACGGGGTCACCACGGTGGCCCCAACCTCCCCATGGGGTCCCCAGTGTCACCACAGGGTCACCACGGTGGCCCCAACCTCCCCATGGGGCCCCCAACATCTCCATGGGGTCCCCATGGTGTTCCCAACATCCCCATTGAGTCCCCAACGTCACCACGGGGTCACCACGGTGGCCCCAACCTCCCCATGGGGTCCCCAGTGTCACCACAGGGTCACCACGGTGGCCCCAAACTCCCCATGGGGCCCCCAACATCTCCATGGGGTCTCCATGGTGTTCCCAACATCCCCATTGGGTCCCCAATGTCACCACAGGGTCACCACGGTGGCCCCAACCTCCCCATGGGGTCCCCAGTGTCACCACAGGGTCACCACGGTAGCCCCAACCTCCCCATGGGGTCCCCAACATCTCCATGGGGTCCCCATGGTGTCCCCAGTCTCCCCATGGGGTCCCTGTGGGGTTCTCAACCTCCCCATTGGGTCCCCAACATCATCATGGGCTCACCAAGGTGTCCTCAACCTTCTCATGGTGTCCTTGTGTGGTCCCCAATGTCCTCATGGCATCCCCAACCTCACCATGGGGTCACCATGGTGTCCCCAACCTCCCCATTGGGTCCCCAACATCTCCATGGGATCCCCATGGGGTCCCCAATGTCCCCATGGGGTCCTTTTGGGGTCCTCAACCTCCCCATGTGGTCCCCAACGTCCTTATGGGGTCTTCAACATCTCCCCAATGTCCCTATGGGGTCCCCAACATCTCCATGGAGTCCCCATGGGGTCCTCAAGGTCTCCAAGGGGTCCTTGTGGGGTCCCCAATGTCCCCATGGAGTCCTTGTGGGGTCCCCGACATCCCCATGGGGTCCCCAACATCTCCATGGGGTCTCCACGATGTCCCCAGCATCTCCAAGACGTCTCCAGTTTGTCCCCAGACACACCAAGGTGTCCCCAGGACATCTCAAACCATTCCGAGGTGTCCCCAAAACCACCCCAGGAGTGTCCCCACCCCCCCGTCACCGATGTCCCCCACCCTGTCCCCACAGGGACGTGGATGATGACGGGGAACGGGGTGATGCACAACGGCACCACCGTCCTCGACGAGTACGGCCACAACCTCGACCGCCTCAAGGTGGGTCCCCGTGTCCCCGTGTCACATCCCCGGTGTCCCATTGACATGGTGTCCTCATCCCAGTGTCCCCATTGCCACCATGTCCCCATCCCAGTGTCCCCATTGACACGATGTCCCCGTGTCCCCATCCCAGTGGCCCCATTGACACGAGGTCCCCATCTCAGTGTCCCCATTGACACGATGTCTCCATTCCAGTGTCCCCACTGACAGCATGTCCCCATCCCAGTGTCCCCATTGACACGATGTCCCCGTGTCCCCAGTGTCCCCATTGACACCATGTCCCCATCCCAGTGTCTTCATTGCCACCATGTCCCCATCCCAGTGTCCCCATTGACACGATGTCCCCGTGTCCCCATCCCAGTGGCCCCATTGACACGATGTCCCCGTGTCCCCAGTGTCCCCATTGACACCATGTCCCCATCCCAGTGTCCCCATTGACACGATGTCCCCGTGTCCCCAGTGTCCCCATTGACACCATGTCCCCATCCCAGTGTCCCCATTGACACCATGTCCCCATCCCCGTTGTCCCTCATCGATGCCCCCCTTGGTGTCCCCCACCCCTGGGTGACACCCCTGTCCCCTGGCTCCCCGTAGGCAGGGGACACGGTGGGCGTGGTCCGCAGGGACGATGGGACCCTCCACTTCTTCGTCAACGGGGTGGCCCAGGGCCCCGCGGCCTGGAACGTCCCCCCCAGTGTCTACGCCGTGGTGGACCTCTACGGCCAAGCGGCCCAGGCCACCATCCTGGAGGACGGGGGTGAGGGGACAGCGGGGACAGCGAGGGGACACGCGGGGAGGGGGGTTGGGGACATCAGGGGTGGGGTTGGGGTCATCAAGGGGTGGGTTTGGGGACGTTGGGGACATCAAAAGATGGGTTTGGGGAGGTTTGGGACGTTGAGGGGAGGTTGGGGACATCAAGGGGTGGGTTTGGGGACGTTGGGGACATCAAAAGTTGGGTTTGGGGACATCAGGGGTGGGTTTGGGGACATTGGGGACATCAAGGGATGGCTTTGAGGCACCTGGGGACATCAGGGGGTGGCTTTGAGGAGGCTGGGGACATCAGAGGTGGAGCTCTGCGGAGGGTGGGGACATGGGGGACATCAAGGGGTGGCTCTGGGGACTTTGGGGACATCAAGGGAGGAGGTTGGGGAGATGGGGGGGTTGGGTTTGGGGACATTGGGGACACAGTGGGGTTGGGTTTGGGGGACACGGGGGGGTCCTGGGGACATCAGAGGTGGGGTTTTGGGGGGCTTGGGGACATCAGGGGTGGCTTTGGGGACATGAGGGGTTCAGGACAATCTTGGGGTGATGTCACCAGAAGCCCAATTTTGGGGTGGAAAGCTCATATTTATGTGTCTCTTAGAGGTGACCTCGTTACCGGGTGACACCTCTGAAGGTGACACCCCAGTGTCCCCCGAAAGTCCTTCCCTGGGCGGGGGGGGAGGGGACAGGGGACCCCCCAACGACCTCCGCTTCCACCGGCTCCACGGCGCCAACGCCGTCATCACCAACGGCGGCCGCACCGCCCTGCGCCAGAACTGCCGCTCCGAGTTCAACGACGCCATCGTCATCTCCAACAGGTGGGGACACCCCAAAAACGGGGACACCCCCAAAAATGGGGACCCTCACCTCAAAAATGGACCCCCTGGACCCCCAAAATGTCCCCATGGGGACCCCTGGTGTCACCCAACCCAACGTTGGAGGTGGTGTTGGGTTGAGTGATGCCATCGTGGTCTTCAACGGGTGGGGGACACCCCCAAAATGGGGCCACTCACCCCAAAAATGGGGACACCCCCAAAAATGGGGACACCCCCACCCCAAAAATGGACCCCCTGGACCCCCAAAATGTCCCCATGGGGACCCCTGGTGTCACCCAACCCAACGTTGGAGGTGATGTTGGGTTGAGTGATGCCATCGTGGTCTACAACGGGTGGGGGACACCCCCAAAATGGGGCCACTCACCCCAAAAATGGGGACACCCCCAAAAATGGGGACCCTCACCCCAAAAATGGACCCCCTGGACCCCCAAAATGACCCCATGGGGACCCCTGGTGTCACCCAACCCAATGTTGGAGGTGGTGTTGGGTTAAGTGACACCTTCATGGTCTCCAACAGGTGGGGACACCCCAAAACTGGGGACCCCCACCCCAAAAATGGAGACCCCCACCCCAAAAATGGACCCCCTGAACCCCCAAAATGTCCCCAGGGGTCCCCCCAGTGTCACCCCTGTCCCCCCCAGGGCGCTGCGGGACGGGGAGCTCTTCGAGATCGTCATCCAGAAGATGGTTGACCGCTGGTCCGGCTCCATCGAGGCGGGTGAGGGGACACCAGGGGACAAGGGGAGGGGGGACAGGGGACACAGGAGGGGTCCTCACACCCCCTCCACCCCCCCCCATCAATGTCCCCTGTCACCACCCCCAGGTGTCACCGCCATCCGCCCCGAGGACCTCGAGTTCCCCAACACCATGACCGACATCGACTACGACACCTGGATGCTCAGGTGGGGGTGAGGGGACACTTGGGTCACCTGGGGCCACCTGGGGCCACCTCAGTCCCCAAGAGGACACCTGGGTCACCTGAGGACACCTGGGGTCATGTCTGTCACCTGGGGCCACCTGGGTCACCTGGGGCTACCTGGGGTCACCATGGTCACCTATGGGCCACCTTGGTCCCCAAGGGGACCCCTTGGTCACCTGGGGCCACCTAAGGCCACCTGGGACCACCTCAGTCACCTGAGAACACCTGGGGACACCTGGGGTCATGTCTGTCACCTGGGGCCACCTCAGTCACCTGGGGCCGCCTCACTCCCTCTGTTTCTGTGATGTCCCCCATGTCCCCACGTCCCCTGATGTCCCCATGTCCCCCATGGCCCCACGTCCCCTGATGTCCCCATGTCCGCCCATATCCCCCCATGTCCCCCCATGTCCCCACATCCCCATGTCCCCCCCACGTCCCCCATGTCCCCCATGTCCCCACCTCCCCCCATGTCCCCATGTCCCCACATCCCCCCTGTCCTCCCAAGTCCGCCCATGTCCCCCTGTCCCCCCCATCCCCCATGTCGCCATGTCCCCTGATGTCCCCATATCCCCCCATGTCCCCATGTCCCCTGATGTCCCCTGATGTCCCCTGTCCCGCAGTGGCACGGCCATCATGCAGGATGGGAACACGCTGCGGAACAATTACGGGTGCGACCTGGACGCGCTGGGGACGGGGTCGCGCATCGGGATGATGAGGACGGCGCGGGGGGACCTGCGGTACTTCATCGATGGCACCGACCAGGGGGTGGCCTGCGCCGGGCTGCCACCCGGTGAGGGGACAGGGGACAGGGGGATATGGGGACAAGGGGGGATATGGGGGGACATGGGAGGGCATGGGGGGACACGGGGGACATGAGGGGGACAGGGGAACATGGGGGAAATGGGGGGACATGGGGGGACAGGGGGGACATGGGGGGGACATGGGGGGATATGGGGGGACAAGGGGACAGGGGACATGGGGACATGGGGGAAATGGGGGGGACATGGGGGGATATGGGGGGACATGGGGACAGGGGACATGGGGATATGGGGGGACATGGGGACATGTGGGACATGGGGGAAATGGGGGACAAGGGGACAGGGGACATGGGGGACATGGGGGGGACATGGGGACATGGGGGACATGGGAGGGACACCAGAGCCATGGTGACAGTGACACAATGTCCCATGTCCCCCTGCATGGTGGTGCTGAGCCTGTCCCCCCATGTCCCCCCATGTCCCCCCTGTCCCCCCATGTCCCCCCTGTCCCCATGTCCCCCTGTCCCTGTCCCCAGAGGTGTACGCCGTGGTGGATCTCTACGGGCAGTGTGTCCAAGTGTCCCTCACCGGTGCCACCGCCCCCAGTGACAACAGCCTGGCCCCCCCCGGGGGACCCGAGAAGGGCTCAGCCCCCCCCTCACCAGGTAGGGGTGACCCTGGGGGGGGGAGGGGACACACACAGGGGGGGGGACATGGGGGGGACACCGGGCCCCTCCAGGGGATGTGGCACCCCCCCCCCCCCCCCCCTTGGTGCCACCCCCCCTTGTGTCCCCCCCCGCCCACTCCTCCTTAAGCCACGCCCCCCTCATCACCACACCCCATTAGGCCACGCCCCTTCCTTGCCACACCCCTTATCCCCCACCCCACATCCCCCACCCCATTAACCACGCCCCGTGACCACACCCACTCTGACCACGCCCCGACCACACCCATGACCACATCCATGACCACGCCCCCGTGACCACGCCCCAGACCACACCCCTTAACCACGCCCCCCTTGCCCAACCCCATTGACCACGTCCCCCTTGACCACACCCACTTGTCCACACCCCATTGCCCACGCCCCCTGGTCCCGCCCCTTGACCACACCCCCTGACCACGCCCCTGGATCACACCCCCCTTGACCAACCCCATTGACCAACCCCATTGACCACGCTCCCTTGACCACGCCCCCTTGTCCACGCCCCCTGGCCACGACCCCTTGACCACACCCCAACCACGCCCCTCGACCGCGCCCCCTTGACCCCGCCCCACTGACCACGCCCCCTTGACCCCGCCCCTTGACCCCGCCCCCTTGACCCAGCTCCCTGACCACACCCCATTGGCCACGCCCCCTTGACCACGCCCCCAACCACGTCCCCCTTGACCATGCCCCCTTGTCCACGCCATGGCCACGCCCCTTGACCCCGCCCCTTGACCACACCCCTGACCACGCCCACTGACCGTGCCCATTGACCACGCCCCCTTTGACCACGCCCCCGACCACACCCCTGACCACGTCCATTGACCACTCCCCATTGATCACTCCCCCTTGACCACGCCCCATTGGCCACGCCCCATTGGCCACGCCCCCCTGACCCCGCCCCCTGACCCCGCCCCTCCCCCCAGCCCCCGGGCCGTGCCAGCGGTTCCACGGGCGCTGCGGGCAGAACGTGGCGCTGGGCGCCGAGGGGCTGGGGGCCGCCCGCGTGGCCGGGTACTGCCACGGCCTCGTCTTCAGCCGCTCCCACCTGCGGCCCGGCGAGCTCTTCGAGGTGGGCGGGGCCTCGGGGGGACACGCCCACGGGGGGTGGGGTCACGGGGGGACACGCCCACTGGGGGGGGGGGCGGTGGGGGGGGTGGGGGTGGGCATAACCACGCCCCTGCATGGGAACGGGGTGGGGATGGGGGGGGGGAGTGGGTGTTCCTTTAAGGACAAGTGGGCGTGGCTTCGGGGGACACGCCCACGGGGGGTGGATTCACGGGGGACACGCCCACGGGGGGGTGGGGTCGGTGGGGGGGTGGGGGTGGGGAGTGACCACGCCCCTGCATGGAACGGGGGGGGGGAATGGTGTGGGGGGCGATGTCTCTTTAAGGGAAGTGGGCGGGGCCATGGTGGGACACGCCCACTGGGGGGTGGGGTCACGGGGGGACACGCCCACAAAGGGGGGGTCGGTGGGGGGGGGATAACCACGCCCCTGCATGGAAAAAGAGGGGGGATGGTGTGGGAGTGGGTGTCCCTTTAAGAGAAGTGGGCGGGGCTATGGGGGACACGCCCACTGCTGGCCCCGCCCCTCCACAGACCCCTCCCCTCGGTTAAGCCACGCCCCCTTCAGGCCACGCCCCCAACCTTGACTTAAAAAAACCCCCCCCCATTGTGAGCAGAGCCCTGGGCGAGCGATGGCCCCGCCCACAGTGGGTGGAGCCTCCTGGGGACACGCCCCCTCACCGGGCCACGCCCCCTAAACCAAGCCACGCCCCCCTAGGCAAAGCCACGCCCCCTGAGGCAAAGCCACGCCCCCAACGCCTCCCAGGCATTAACCCCCCATTGCCAACCCTGGAGTGAGCGACGGCTCCGCCCACGGTGGGCGTGGCCTCGTGTAGACACGCCCCCTTGTCAGGCCACGCCCCCCGGGATAAGCTACGCCCCTAACACCCCCCCAGCCCTGAATTAACCCCTTATTGCCCCCTGCCCATCAACCCATGGGGGAGCAATAGCCCCCCACACAGTGGGCGGAGCCTCGTGTAGCCACGCCCCCTTGTCAGACCACGCCCCCCTACAATAAGGCCACGCCCCCTAACACCCTCCCAGCCCTGAATTAACCCCTTATTGCCCAGCTGCCCATCAACCCATGGGGGAGCAATAGCCCCCCCCCCAGTGGTCGGAGCCTTCTGTGACCCCGCCCCCTCCCTAAGCCCCACCCCCTCCTCCCCTGACCCCCCCCCCCCTCCCCCCCCCCCCCCCCCCCCCCCCCTTAACCCTTTCCTGCCCAGGTCCGGATCGAGGCCCTGGACGAGCGCTGGGCGGGTTCGGTGCGGTTGGGGCTCACGGCGCTGCCCCCGGGCAGGGCCCCCCCGGCCCCCCCGCCCTGCCCCCCACCCTCCTGGACCTCCCCTCCCCCCCCCACCTGGGTGGTGGCGGGGGCCGAGGTGCGGCGCAACGGGGCCCTCACCCGCCACAACTACGGGGTGTCCCTCGACCGCCTGGCCGTGAGTGGGGGGGTGGGGGGTGGGGTCCTGGGGGGGTTATGGGGGGGTCCTGGGGGGTTGTTCTGGGGGGTATTGGGGTCCTAGGGGGGTACTGGATGGGGTTATGGGGGGTATTGGGGGTCCTGGGGGGGTTCTAGGGGGGGTTATGGGGGGTATTGGGGGTCCTGGGGGGGTTCTAGGGGGGTTTATGGGGGGTATTGGGGATCCTGGGGGGTTCTAGGGGGGGTTATGGGGGGTATTGGGGGTCCTGGGGGGTTCTAGGCGGGGTTATGGGGGGTATTGGGGATCCTGGGGGGGTTCCAGGGGTCAGGGTGATTCCCAAGGAGGGATTGGGGGTCCTGGGGGAGTCCTAGGGGGATTCTGGGGGGTCTGGGGGTTCCCAAAGGGGTATTGGGGGTACTGGGGGGGTCCTGGGGGAGTTCTAGGGGGGGTTATGGGGGGGTATTAGGGGTACTGGGGGGGTGTTCTAGGGGATATTGGGGGTCCCAGGGGGGTCCTAGGGGGATTCTGGGGGTTCCCAATGGGGGATTGGGGGTACTGGGGGGGTTCTAGCAGGGACTGGGGTTCCAGGGAGGTACTGGAGCCAGTTCTAGGGGGTCAGGGGGGTCCCCAAGGGGGGATTGGGGGTACTGGGGGGTCCTGGGGGGGTTCCAGGGGGTCAGCGAGGTCCCCAGGGGGGTACTGGGGGGCACTGGGCAGGCACTGGGGGAACTGGGGAGGTCTTGGGGGGCCCTGGGGGGGCTCTTGGGGGTCATGGGGAGTCCTGGGGGGTGGGGAACCCCCTATGGTGGGGACTGGGCTGGACTGGGAGGGACTGGGGTGGGTTTGGGGTGCTGGGGGGGTCTCTGATGTCGTGTGCCCCCCCCAGGTCGGGAACCGTCTGGGGGTTCGCCGCGGGGCCGATGACTCCATGCACATCCTGGTGGACGGGGAGGACATGGGGCCTGCGGCCACCGGCGTCGCCAAGGTGACGTCACCACCCCCCGTCACCCCCCCGTGTCACCCCCCTGTGCCACCCCCTGTCACCGCCCTGTCACCCCCCCCCATCACCTGCCCGTGTCCCCCCCCATGTCACCCCCCCTGTGTCATCCCCCCTGTGTCACCCCCTGTGCCACCCCCCATCACCCCCCCATCACCCCCCCAGTAACCCCCAGTGTCACCCCGTGTCCCCCCTGTGTCTCCCTCCATGTCACCCCCCTTGTGACCCCCCTGTGTCAACCCCCGTCACCCCCCCATGTCACCCTCTGTCACCCCCCCCATCACCCCCCATAACCCCCATGTCCCCCCCCGTGTCTCCCTCCATGTCACCCCCCCGTGACGCCCTTGTGTCACCCCCCTCTGCCACCCCATGTCACCCCCGCATGTCACCCCCCTGTGTCACCCCCCCCGTGACCCCCCCATGTCACTCCCCCCGGTGTCACCCCCCATCACCCCCCCTGTGTCACCTTCCCATGTCACGCCCCCCATCACCCCCTGTGTCACTTCCCCCCCATCACACCCCCCCCCCGCCCCCAATGTCACCCTGAGGTCACTGTGGCGTCACCCCCCCCCTTCCCCCCCCAATGTCACCTCCCCCCTCCCCCCCAGAACGCCTTTGTGGCCCTGGACCTCTACGGCCGCGTCACCGCCGTCTCCATCGTCAGCGGGGGGGGGGGGCGGGGGGGGGGGAGGGGGGCGGGGCCAGTGGAGGCCCCTCCCCCACCCTCACCCCCAGCCCCTCCCCCACCGCCGGGACCCCCCTCGCTGTAAGTGGGGGGGGGAGGGGGGGGCAATGGGAGAATGGGAGGGGCTGGGGGGGCACCATGGACCCCCCGTCCCCCTCCCCCACCCTTGGTCCCAACCCCTCCCCCACCCCAATAACCACAAGAACCCCCCCCCACCCCCCCTTGGGACCCCTCCTGACCCCTCCCCCCGTCCCCTCAGGGCCCCCCGAACCTCTCCCCCCCACCCTCAGTCCCCAGAGCCCCCAATGCCCCCTCCCCCTTCCCTCCCACCCCCCCCATGGCCCCCCCATTCTCCCCATCCCCCCAGAACCCCTCCCCCCTCCCCCCCATGGCCCCCCCTCACCCTGGCCCCGTCCCCTGAGCCCCCCGTGACCCATGCCCCCCCCCCCCCCCACCCCTGGCTCCACCCCCCCAGGCCCCCCATGACCCGTCCCCCCCATGCCCCGCCCCTCCCCCCTGCCCCCCCCGAGCTCCCCCATTCCCCCACCCCCCCAGGACCCCCCATGACCCCTCCCCCCTCCCCCCTCTCCCCATGACCCCCCCTCCCCCCGCCCTCACCCCCCCCCATGCCCCCTCCCCCCACCCCTCGCTTCATCCCCCAGGGCCCCCCATGACCCCTCCCCACTGACCCCATGCCCCCCTCCCTCCCCCCTGCCCACCCCCCCAGACCCCCCCATTTCCTCCAGCCCCTCCAGGACCCCCATGACCCTCCCCCCTCCCCCCCATGTCCCCCCCTCACCCTGGCCCCGCCCCCCCCTAGCCCCCCCATCTCTTGCTCCACCCCCCTAGGGTCCCCCATGACCTCTCCCCTCCCCCCATGACGACCCCTCCCCCCCCATGACCTCTCCTCCCCCCTGGCCCTCCCCCCCGCAGCCCCCCATGACCCCACCCTTGCTCCACCCCCCTGGGGTCCGCCATGGCCCCCCCTCACCCCTCCCCCCCCCATGACCTCTCCTCACCCCTGTCCCCGCCCCCCCCCCAGCCCCCCATCTCTTGCTCCACCCCCCTAGGGTCCCCCATGACCTCCCCCCTCCCCCCATGACCCCCCCTCCCCTCCTCCCCCCCCCTCTCCCGACCCCCCCCCCCAGCCCCCCATGCCCCCACCCCTTGCTCCACCCCCCCAGGGTCCCCCACGACCTCCCCCCTCCCCCCACGACCCCCCTCACCCTCCAACCCCCCCATGACCTCTCCTCACCCCTGGCCCCGCCCCCCCCTTCCCCAGCCCCCCATGCCCCCACCCCTTGCTCCACCCCCCTAGGGTCCCCCATGGCCTCCCCCCTCCCCCATGACCCCCTCCCTCCTCCCCCCCCCTCTCCCAACCCCCCCCCAGCCCCCCATGCCCCCACCCTTGCTCCACACCCCAGGGTCCCCCATGGCCTCTCCCCTCCCCCCAGTGACCCCCCCCTCCCCTCCCCCCCTCCCCCCCATGACCCCCTCTCCCCCCTCCCCCCCATGACTCTTCCCTCCCCCTCCACCCCCATGTCCCCCCCTCCCCCCTGGCCCCGCCCCCCCAAACCCCCATGCCCCCACCCCTTGCTCCACCCCCCTAGGATCCCCATGACCTCTCCCCTCCCCCCTCCCCCCCGCCCCATCCCCCCCCAAGACCCCCCCTCACCCCTCCCCCCCCCCCCCAGGGCCCCCCCACGTTCCTGGGGCGCCACGGGAAGAACATCCTGCTGTCCAACGGGAACCGCACGGCCACGCGCGTCTCCAGCTACAACCAGGGGCTGGTGGTGGTGGCACAGCCCCTCCCCCCCGGCCGCCTCTTCCAGGTGCGGCCAATGGGAGCGCGGGATACTGGGGGGGTCATGGAGGGGGAAAGGTGATGTCATACGGGGCAGCCAATGGGAGTGCGGGATACTGGGGGGGTGGGGAGAGCCCCGGTGATGTCATACATGGGCGGCCAATGGGAGTGCGGGATACTGGGGGGGTGGGGAGACCCCCGGTGATGTCATACATGGGCAGCCAATGGGAGCGCGGGATACTGGGGGGCTGGGGAGAGCCCTGGTGATGTCATACGGGGCAGCCAATGGGAGCGTGGGATACTGGGGGGTGGGGAGAGCCCCGGTGATGTCATACATGGGCGGCCAATGGGAGCGCGGGATACTGGGGGGGTGGGGAGAGCCCCGGTGATGTCATACGGAGGCGGCCAATGGGAGCGCGGGATACTGGGGGGGTCATGGAGGGGGAAAGGTGATGTCATACGGGGCAGCCAATGGGAGCGCGGGATATTGGGGGGGTCAGGGAGGGGGAGAGGAGGGCAGGAGGGAGACTGGTGATGTCATACGGGGCAGCCAATGGGAGCGCGGGATACTGGGGGGGTGGGGAGAGCCCCGGTGATGTCATACATGGGCGGCCAATGGGAGCGCGGCATACTGGGGGGGTGGGGAGACCCCCGGTGATGTCATACATGGGCGGCCAATGGGAGCGTGGGATACTGGGGGGGTGGGGAGAGCCCCGGTGATGTCATACATGGGCGGCCAATGGAGAGCGGGATACTGGGGGGGTGGGGAGAGCCCCCGTGATGTCATACGGAGGCGGCCAATGGGAGCGCAGGATACTGGGGGGGTGGGGAGACCCCTGGTGATGTCATACATGGGCGGCCAATGGGAGCGCGGCATACTGGGGGGGTGGGGAGAGCCCCGGTGATGTCATACGGGGCAGCCAATGGGAGTGCGGCATACTGGGGGGTGGGGAGACCCCCGGTGATGTCATA
>JAQJZH010000057.1:0-41398 GCA_028020825.1 Podargus strigoides
GGGCAGTTTAAAGAGCAGTTTATTTCCTATTCGGATTGAGTGAGGCGGTTCAAGGCCGCGGTCGAACCGGCGCCATGCACGGTGGGCCTCCCTCCGGTGACAGCGCCTGCCCGTTGCGCACCATCAAACGGGTCCAGTTCGGCATCCTCAGCCCCCGATGAGATGGTACCGGGGCCGGGGGGGAGACCGGGCCGGGGGGGGACCGGGCCGGGGAGGGAAATGGCGGCGGGGCACCGAGAGGTGGGGGCCAGAGAGGCCCCCGGGGGAGGGGGGCGGGCTGGGCCGGAGGGAGGGGAGAGCGCCCCCCCAGAGGGTGGGGGAGGTGTGGGGAGAGGGGGTGTTGTTGTCCCTGGGGGTGTCCAGGGGTCCCTTGGAGGGGCCTGGAGGTCCCCTAGAGGGGTTTTTGGGGTCCCCTAGAGGGGGTCTTTGAGGGTGTTCAGGGAGGCCACTGTAGGGACATGGGGGGTGCTTGGAGCGCTTTTGGGGTCCCCTAAGGGTGTCCAGGGTGTCCCCTGGAGGGGTTTTGGGGTCCCTGGGGGTGTCCAGGGGTCTGTCCCCTGGAAAGGCCTGGGGGCATCTAGGGGGTGTTGGGGTCCTTGGGCGTCCCCTGGAGGGGTGTTTGGGGTCCCTAGGGGTGTCCAGGGGTCCCCTGGAGGTGTTTTGGGGTTCCTGGGGCTGTTCAGGGGTGCCTTGGAGGGGGTCTTGGGGTGCCCAGGGGGTCTCTGAAGTGGTTTTGGGGTCCCTGGGGGTGCCCCAGAGGGGTGTTGGTGTCCCTTGGGTCCCCTGGAGGGGTCTTGGGGGGCCCTGAAAGGACCTGAGGGTGCGGGGGGATGGGGGGGCCCTTTGGGGGTCCTTGGGACTGTATTGAGACGGGAGGAATGTCTTGGGGTGCCCCCCATTTTTGGGGGTCCCCTGGGGTGAATTGGGGGGGCTGGGGGGGTCTCCATGTGCCTCAGCTTCCCCCCCCCCCCCCCCCCCCCCCCCCCAGAAACGGATGTCGGTGACAGAGGGGGGCATCAAGTACCCCGAAACCACCGAGGGGGGTCGCCCCCAAACTGGGGGGGGGCTCATGGACCCCCCGGCAGGGGCGTCATCGAGAGGACGGGGGCGCTGCCAGACCTGTGCCGGTGAGCGGGGGGGGCCTGAACCCCTGAACCCCCCAGCACCCCCAAAACTGAAACCCCTGAACCCCCCCAGCACCCCCAAAACTGAACCCCTGAACCCCCCAACCCCCCCCAGCACCCCCAAAACTGAACCCCCAAATCCCCCAGGACCTTCCAATCCCCACTTGAACCCCCAAAGCTGAACCCCTAAACTCCCAACACCCCCCAAATGCCCCCTGAACCCTCAAAACTGAACCCCAAATCCCCCCAACACCCCCAAAACTGAACGCCTAAACCCCTGAAACCCCCAAATCCCCCCAGCCCCCCGAAGCTGAAGCCCTGAACCCCCAAATCACCCCCCAACACCCCCTGAGACCCCCTGAACCCCTAAACTCCTAACACCCCCAAAATGCCCCCTGAACCCTCAAAACTGAATTCCAAATCCCCCAATACCCCAAAACAGAACCCCTGAACCCTCAAATCCCCCCGAACTCTCAACACCCCCTGACCCCCCAAAACTGGAATCCTTGAACCCCCAAATCCCCCTGAACCCCCAACACCCCCCCAAACCCCACAGGGGTCCCCCAAATGCCAAGACCCCCCAAATCCCACAGGGGGTGCCTCAAACTCCCATGGGGGGTCCCCCCGACCCCACGAGTGGTCCCCTAAGACCCCCCCCCCCCCCAACCCAACGGGGGGTCCCCCAAACCCCAAGATGCCCCCCGAGCCCCAAAACGCCATGAAAAGTCCTTTGGTCCCTCAAATCTCATGGGGGGGTCCCCCAAATCCTCACAGGGGGTTCCCCAAACCCCAACACCCCCCTAAGCCCCACAGGGGGGTCCCCCCAAACAGCATGGAGATCCCCAAACCCCACAGGGGGGCCCCCAGACTCCATGCGGGGTCCCCCAAGACCCCCCCCCAAACCCCATGGTGGGTCCCCCAAACCCCAAGACCCCCTAAACCCCACAAGGGGTCCCCCAAATTCTGTTGGGGAGTCCCCCAAGCCCCACAGGGGGTCCCCCAAACCCCACAGGGAGGTCCCTCAAACCTCATGGGGGGTTCCCCAAATTCTGTGGGGTGTCCCTGAAACAGCATGGGGGTCCCACAGACCCCATGAAGGGTCCCCCCAAGATCCCCTAAAGCCCATGAGGGGTCCCCCAAGTCCCCCCTCAAACCCCACAGGGGGTCCCCCGAACCCCCTGATGGGTCCACCAAGGTCCCCCAAACCCCGTGGGGGGTCCCCCAGGGAGTCCCCAAGACCCCCCCCAAACCCCATGGGAGGGTCCCCCAAACCCTGAGACCCCCCCCCCAAACAACATGGGGGTCCACCAAACCCCACAGGTGGGCCCCCAGGCTCCACAAGGGGTCCCCCAAGACCCTCCCAAACCCCATGGTGGGTTCCCCAAACCCTACAGGTGGTCCCCCCAAACCGCAAGACCCCTCTCAAACCCCACGGGTGGTCCCCCGAGACCCCCCCAAACCCCACAGGGGGCCCCCAGGGAGTCCCCCAAAACCCCAAGACCCCCCCAAACCCCACAGGGGGCCCCCAGGGTGTCCCCCAAAACCCCAAGACCCCCTCAAACCCCACAGGGGGCCCCCAGGGAGTCCCCCAAACCCCAAGACCCCCCCCTCAAACCCCACAGCGGGTCCCCCAAACCCCAGGGGGGGACTCCCCCAACCCCCCTGCCTTCCCCCCCTAATTTCGGGGTGCCCCCAGGGAACATGACGGAGTGCCCGGGGCACTTTGGGCACATCGAGCTGGCCAAGCCCGTGTTCCACGTGGGCTTCCTGGGGAAGACGATGAAAATCCTGCGCTGCGTCTGCTTCTTCTGCTCCAAAACTCCTCGTGGACTCGGTGAGTGCCCCCCTGCACCCCGAAACCGGCGTGGGCCCCCCCAGACTGGGGAGAGGGGATGAGGGGGGGGTGGCCTGGGGGTGCCATGGGAGGGTTTTGGGGTCCCTAGGGGTGCCCTGAAGGGATGTTGGGGTGTCATGGGGAGGGGGGTTGGGGTCCCTAGGGGTGCCCTGAAGAGATAATGGGGTGCCATGGAAAGGTTTTGGGGTATCTAGGGGTGCTCTGAAGGGATATTGGGGTGCCTAAGGGATATTGGGGTGCCATGGGGGGGGGGGTTGGGTCCCTAGGGGGTGTCATGGGGGGATTGGGGTGCCCTGAAGGGTTATTGGGGTGCCCTGAAGGGATATTGGGGTGTCATGGGGGGGGGTTGGGGGTCCCTAGGGGTGCCCTGAAGAGATAATGGGGTGCCATGGGAAGGTTTTGGGGTACCTAGGGGTGCCCTGAAGGGATATTGGGGTCCCTAAGGGTTATTGGGGTGCCCTGGGGGGTTTTTGGGGTTCCTAGGGGTGCCCAGGTTGTAACTGAAGGGATATTGGGGTCCCTAATGGATATTGGGGTGCCATAGGGGGGGGTTGGGTCCCTAGGGGTGCCCTGGAGGGATATTGGGGTGCCCTGGGGGGGTTTCGGGGTCCATAGGGGTGCCCTGCAGGGATATTGGGATGCCATGAGGGGGGTGTTGGGGGTCCCTAGGAGTGCCCTGGAGGGATATTGGGGTCTCGGGGGGTGCCAAGGATTGGGGGGGGGCCCCCCAAGCCCCCTCATGATCCCCTCAAACCCCCTCTTAAGCCCCCCCAAAACCCCTTTTTTGAGCCCCAAACCCTCACGTGGAACCCCTAAAAAGACCTTTTTTGACCCCTAAACCCACGGTACCCCCTAACCCCCCCTTGCCCCCCCGTTTCCCGAGCAGAACAACCCCAAGATCCGGACATCCTGGGCAAGTCGCGGGGGCAGCCCAAGAAGCGGCTGAGCCACGTGTACGACCTGTGCAAGGGCAAGAAACATCTGCGAGGGCGGCGAGGAGATGGACCACAAGTTCGGGGTGGAGCAGCCCGAGGGGGACGAGGACCTGAGCAAGGAGAAGGTGGGGACCCCCCCCTGCACCCCCCAAATCACTCCTGTGATCCCCAACCCCCTCCCATCCCTCAAATCCCCACCCCTAAATCACTCCTGGACCCTCAAATCCACCCCCCTGCACCCCCAAATCACTCCTGTGTTCCCCAATCCCCTCTCATCCTTCAAGTTCTCAGCCCTGCACCCCCAAATCAGTCCTGTGCTCCCCAACACCCCCCCATCCCTCAAATCCTCACCCCTGCACCCCCAAATCACTCCTGTGATCCCCAATCCCCTCCCATCCCTCAAATCCCCACCCCCAAATCGCTCCTGGACCCCCAAATCCCCCCATCCCTCAAATCCCCACCCCTGCACCCCCCAAATCACCCCTGTGCTCCCCAACACCCCCCATCATTCAAATCTCAACCCCTGCACCCCCAAATCACTCCTGGACCCCCAACCCCCTCCCATTCCTGAAATCCCCATCCCTGCACCCCCAAATCACTCCTGGACCCCCAAATCCCCCCGTCCCTCAAATCCCCACCCTTGCACCCCTAAATCACTCCTGGACCCCCAAATCCTCCCCATCCCTCAAATCCCCACCCCTGCACCCCTAAATCACTCCTGGACCCCCAAATCCCCCCATCCCTCAAATCCCCACCCCTGGACACCCAAATCACCCCTGGACCCCCAAATCCCCCCATCCCTCAAATCCCCACCCCTGCACCCCCAAATCACTCCTGTGTTCTCCAATCCCCTCTCATCCTTCAAGTTCTCAGCCCTGCACCCCCAAATCAGTCCTGTGCTCCCCAACACCCCCCATCACTCTAATCTCAATCCCTGGACCCCCAAATCACCCCTGGACCCCCAACTCCCCCATCCTTTACATCCCCACCCCTGCATCCTCAAATCACCACTGTGCTCCCCAACCCCCCCATCCCTTAAATCCTCAGCCCTGCACCCCAAAATCAGCCCTGGACCCCCAACCTTCCCCCACCCCTCAGATCCCCACCACTGCACCCCAAAATCACCCCTGCACTCCCCCATCACTCAAATCTCAACGCCTGCACCCCCCAAATCACTGCTGTGCTCCCCAACCCCCCCATCCCTCAAATCCTCAGCCCTGCACCCCAAAATCATCCCTGGACCCCCAACCTGCCCCCTCCCTCAAATTTCAACCCCTGCACCCCCAAACCCTATTAGCACCCTTGGGACCCCCATAAACAACCTTGGGGACCCTATTAACCCCTCCATCTCCCCCTCAACCCCCCCTTAACACCCTTGGGACCCTCTTTAACCATCCCATCACACCCTTTAACCCCCCTTAACATCCTTGGGACCCCACTTAACCCCCTCCTTCTCCCCCTTAACACCCCTTTAACACCCCCATTTCCCTATTAGCCCCCTCTTAGCCCCCTTGGGTCCCCCTTAACCCCTCCATCTCCCCTTAACACCCCTTTAACACCCTTGGGACCCCCCTTTAACGACCCCCATCACCCTTTTAACCCCCCCTTAGCCCCCTTGGGACCCCACTTAACCCCCCCCATCTCCCCCTTAAAACCCCTTTAACACCCTTGGGACCCCCCTTTACCCCCTCCTTAACCCCCCCTTAACACCCTTGGGACCCCACTTAACCCCCTCCATCTCCCCCTTAACCCCCCATTAATGCCCCATTTCCCTATTAGCCCCCCCTTAGCCCCCTCCATCTCCCCCTTAGCCCCCTCCATCTCCCCCTTAGCCCCCTCCATCTCCCCCTTAACACCCCCCTTAACACCCTTGGGACCTCCTTTAACCACCCCATCACCCCTTTAACCCCCCCTTAACACCCTTGGGACCCCCCTTTATCCTCTCCTTACTCCCCCCTTAACAACGTTGAGACCCCATTTAACCCCTCCATCTCCCCTTTAACACCCTTGGGACCCCCCTTTACCCCCCTCCATCTCCCCCTTTAACACCCTTGGGACCCCCTTTACCCCCTCCTTACTCCCCCCTTAACACCCTTGGGTCCCCCCTTTAACCACCCCATCACCCCTTTAACCCCCCCTTAACACCCTTGGGACCCCTCTTAACCCCCTCCATCTCGCCCTTAACCCCCCATTAACGCCCCCATTTCCCTGTTAGCCCCGCCTTAGCCCCCTTGGGTCCCCCTTAACCCCTCCATCTCCCCCTTAACACGCCCTTAACACCTTGGGACCCCCTTTACCCCCTCCTTACTGCCCCCTTAACACCCTTGGGACCCCATTTAACTGCCTCATCACCCCTTTAACCCCCCCTTAACATCCTTGGGACCCCCACTTAACCCCCCCATTAACGCCCTCATTTCCCTATTAGCCCCCCCCTTAGCCCCCTTGGGTCCCCCTTAACTCCTCCATCTCCCCCTTAACCCCCCTTTAACACCCTTGGGACCCCCTTTACCCCCTCCTTACTGCCCCCTTAACACCCTTGGGACCCCACTTAACCCCCTCCATCTCCCCTTAACCCCCCATTAACGCCCCCATTTCCCTATTAGCCCCCCCTTAGCCCCCTCCATCTCCCCCTTAGCCCCCTCCATCTCCCCCTTAGCCCCCTCCATCTCCCCCTTAACACCCCCCTTAACACCCTTGGGACCTCCTTTAACCACCCCATCACCCCTTTAACCCCCCCTTAACACCCTTGGGACCCCCTTTATCCTCTCCTTACTCCCCCCTTAACAACCTTGAGACCCCACTTAACCCCTCCATCTCCCCTTTAACACCCTTGGTACCCCCTTTACCCCCTCCTTACTCCCCCCTTAACACCCTTAGGACCCTCTTTAACCACCCCATCACCCCTTTAACCCCCCCCTTAACACCCTTGGGACCCCCCTTACCCCCCCTAACCCCCCTCTGCCCCCTGTCCCCAGGGCCACGGGGGGTGCGGGGCGGTACCAGCCCCGCATCCGCCGCTCGGGGCTGGAGCTGTACGCCGAGTGGAAGCACGTGAACGAGGACTCGCAGGAGAAGAAGATCCTGCTGAGCCCCGAGCGCGTGCACGAGATCTTCAAGCGCATCTCGGACGAGGAGTGCTTCGTGCTGGGCATGGACCCCAAGTTCGCGCGCCCCGAGTGGATGGTCTGCACCGTGCTGCCCGTGCCCCCCCTCTCCGTGCGCCCCGCCGTCGTCATGCAGGGCTCGGCCCGCAACCAGGTGGGCACAGCTCAGGGGGGGGGGGATTTTTGGGGGTGTCTGGGGGGGATTGGGGTGTCTGGGGAGGTTTAGGGGTGATATTGGGGGTCCCTGGGGGGATATTGGGGTCCCTGGGGAGGTATTGGGGTCCCTGGGGAGGATTAGGGGTCACATTCAGGGTCCCTGGGGGAGTATTGGGGTCACTAGGGAGGTTTAGGGGTGACATTGGGGGTGCCTGGGGGGATATTGGGGTCCCAGGGGAGGTATTGGGGTCCCTGGGGAGGATTAGGGGTCACATTCAGGGTCCCTGGGGGAGTATTGGGGTCACTAGGGAAGTTTAGGGGTGACACTGGGGTCCCTGGGGAGGTTTAGGGGTGACATTGGGGTCCCTGGGGAGGTTTAGGGGTGACACTGGGAGTCCCTAGGGAGGTATTGGGGTCCCTGGGGAGGTTTGGGGTCCCCAGATAACATCACTCACTCTTCCATCACTGCCGACGTCTTTAAGTCCTCTTCTTTTACTCCCCCTCCCTTAACTTTTGGGGGTCCCCCATTAACTTTTGGGGTCCCTCAGTTATTTTTTGGGGTTCCTCAATTTTTAGGGTGCCCCATTCTCTTTGGGGGGGTCCCCAGATAACAGCACCCACCCTTCCTTTACTGCTCACTCCTTTAAGCTCTCTCCTTTTATCCTCCTTCCCTTAACTTTGGGGGTCCCCCATTAACTTTGGGGGTCCCCCATTAACTTTGGGGGTCCCCCAGTGATTTTTGGGGGGTCCCCAGTTTTTAGGGTGCCCCATTATCTGGGGCCCCCCCCAAAGATAACAGCACTCTTCCCTTTAACCCCCAACCCCTTTACCCGCTTCTCCCTTTACCCCCTTCCCTTAATTTTGGGGGCCCCCCATTAACTTTTGGGGTCCCTCAGTTATTTTTTGGGGGTCCTCAATTTTTAGGGTGCCCCATTCTCTTTGGGGGGGTTCCCATTCTCTGTGGGGGGGTCCCCAGATAACAACACTCACCCTTTAAGCTCTCTCCTTTTATCCCCTCTCCCTTAACTTTTGGGGGTCCCCCGTTAACTTTTGGGGTCCCCCAGTCACTTTTGGGGGGGTCCCCAATAATTGGGGTGCCCCATTCCTTTGGGGGATGTCCCCAGATAACAATTTTCCCTTTAACCCCCAACCCCTTTAATCCCCTCTCCCTTTACCCCCCTTCCCTTAACCTTTGGGGGTCTCCCATTACTTTTGGGGGCCCTCCATTAACTTTTGGGGTCCCCCCATTAACTTTCGGGGTCCCCCCCAGGATGACCTCACGCACAAGCTGGCCGACATCGTGAAGATCAACAACCAGCTGCGGCGGAACGAGCAGAACGGGGCGGCCGCGCACGTCATTGCCGAGGACGTCAAACTGCTGCAGTTCCACGTGGCCACCATGGTGGACAACGAGCTGCCCGGCCTGCCACGGGTAAAGGGGGGGTCCCCCAAAAATACTGGGGGGTTGGGGGACCCCTAAATCTCCTGGGGCCCCCCAAATCCCTCCCTGTGCCCCCCCCCCCCAAGCTGTGGCAGACCCCATGGATGGGGCTGGGGTGGTTGGGGACCCCTCTAAACCTCCCCTCTGATTCTTGGGGGGAGTTTGGGGGGGCTCAGCCCCCCCTGAGCCCCCTTGTTGGCCCTCCCAAAGTTGGGGGGGTCCCCCAAATTTCTTGTGGCTCCCCGAAATCTCCTGGGGCTCCCCCAAATCCCTCCTTGTGCTCCCCAAAGTTATTGCAGACCCCAGGGATGGGGCTGGGGGTGTTTGATCCCCTCCTAACCTTTACCTCTGCTGACCCTGGGGGGAGTTTTGGGGGGCTCAACCCCCCTGAACCCCCTTGTTGGCCCCCCCAAAGTTGGGGGGGTCCCCCAAATCCCCTGAGGTTCCCCCAAATCCCTGCCTATGCCCCCCCAAAGCCATGGCAAGCACCAGGGATGGGGCTGGGGTGGTTGGGGACCCCTCTAAACCTCCCCTCTGATTCTTGGGGGGAGTTTTTGGAGGGTCTCATCCCCCCCTGAACCCCTTTTTTTTTTGCCCCCCCCAGGCCATGCAGAAGTCGAGAGGGGTCCCCCAAATTTCTTGTGCCCCCCCAAAGCTGTGGCAGACCCCAGGCATGGGGCTGGGGGTGTTTTATCCCCTCCTAACCTTTATCTCTGCTGAACCTGGGGGGTTTTGGGGGGGTCCAACCCCCCCAAACCCCATTTTTGGCCCCTCTAAAGTTGGGAGGGGCCCCCCCCCCAAAAGCTATGTCAGACCCCAGGGATGGGGCTGGGGTGGTTGGGGACCCCTTCAACCTCCCCTCTGATTCTTGGGGGGAGTTTTTGGAGGGTCTCATCCCCCCCTGAACCCCTTTTTTTTTTGCCCCCCCCAGGCCATGCAGAAGTCGAGATGGGTCCCCCAAATTTCTTGTGCCCCCCCAAAGCTGTGGCAGACCCCAGAGATATGGTGCTGGGGGTGTTTTATCCCCTCCTAACCTTTATCTCTGCTGACCCTGGGGGGTTTTGGGAGGGTCCAACCCCCCCAAACCCCATTTTTGGCCCCTCTAAAGTTGGGGGGTCCCCCAAATCTCTTGAGGTCCCCCCAAAGCTGTGGCAGACCCCAGGCATGGGGCTGGGGTGGTTGGGGACCCCTTCAACCTCCCCTCTGATTCTTGGGGGGAGTTTTTGGAGGGGCTCATCCCCCCCTGAACCCCCTTTTTTTGCCCCCCCAGGCCATGCAGAAGTCGGGGCGCCCCCTGAAGTCCCTGAAGCAGCGGCTGAAGGGGAAGGAGGGCCGGGTGCGGGGGAACCTCATGGGGAAGCGCGTGGACTTCTCGGCCCGCACCGTCATCACCCCCGACCCCAACCTGGCCATCGACCAAGTGGGGGTGCCCCGCTCCATCGCCGCCAACATGACCTTCGCCGAGATCGTCACCCCCTTCAACATCGACCGGTGGGGGGGGGGGCAGCGGGGGGGGGGGGGCTTGAGTGATTTGGGAGGGCATAGGGGGGGGTTTGGAGGGGGTTGGGGGGAGTTAGGGGGTGTTGGGGGGGATGGAGTGGGTTAGGGGGTGTTTGGGGGGGTTATGAGGGGTTTGGGGGGCATACGGGGGGCTTGGAGGGGTTTATGGAGGGGTTTGGGGGAGTTATGGGGGTGTTTGGGGGGTGTTTGTGGGGAGTTAGAGAGGGTTGGGGGGGTTATGAGGGGTTTGGGGGAGTTATGGGGGTGGTTGGGGGAGTTATGGGGGGGTTGGGGGGGCATTTGGGGGGTTATGGAGAGGTTTAGGGGGAGTTAAGAGGGGTTTGGGGGGCATGTGGTGGATATAGAGGGGTTGGGGGGTGTTCGGGGGGATCTGGAGTGGTTTGGGGGGGGCATATGGGGGATTTGGGGGGGGGTTATGGAGGGGTGTGGGGGAATATGGGGTGTTTAGGGGTGCATAGGGGGGTTTGGGGGTGTATGGGGGGGTTTATGCAGTGGTTTGGGGGGAGTTATGGGGGACTTGGGGGGGCATATAGGGTGTTTGGGGGGGTTGGAGTATTTGGGGGGAGGCTGGAGAGGTTGGGGGGGCATATGGGGGGGTTTGGAGGGGTTTAGGGGGAGTTGTGGGGTGTTGGGGGGGCTGGAGTGGTTTAGGGGGGTTAGGGGGTGTTTGGGGGGGTTAGAGGGGATTCGGGGGGGCATATGGGGGAGTTAAGGGAGGGGTTTCAGGGGGGTTTGGGTGTTTAGGAGGGGTCTGGAGTGACTGGGGGGGTTTGGGGGAGTTATGAGGAATTTGGGGGGGCACATGGGAACATTTGGGGGGGGTGCCCCACTTTGCCCCTTAAAGACCCCCCCCAAAAAAACCCATCAGCATCACCCAGCACCCCCAGGGGGGCTTTGTGACAACAAGGTGCCAACACCCCCCAAACCCCTGACCCCCCCCAAACCTGTGACCCCCCCAAACCCCTGACCCCCCCCAAAAACCCCTGACCCCCCCAAACCCCTGCCCCCCCAGGCTGCAGGAGCTGGTGCGGCGCGGGAACAGCCAGTACCCGGGGGCCAAATACATCATCAGGGACAACGGGGACCGCATCGACCTCCGCTTCCACCCCAAGCCCAGCGACCTGCACCTCCAGATCGGCTACAAGGTCAGGGGGGACCCCAAAACCCACCCCCGTCCCCCCCGGATCTAAAGAAACCCACTGAGATTTAAAGGGTCCCCCCCCAAATTGAGTTGGTCTGGCCCAAAGGTACAGGGGACTGGACCATAAAGTGGCTCCTGCAGGGGGGGGATGTTGGGTTTTGGGGTGCTGGGGAGGGTTTGGGGGTTCAGGGTGGTGAGGTTTGGGGGTTCATCAAGAGATTGGGGGAAAGGGGTTTTTTTGGGGGGGAAAAGGAGGGTTTGGGGTCTTTGAAGATAGGGTTTTTGGGGTGAAACCCCAGTTTGGGGGTCCCAGCCTCAGTTTTGGGGTGCTGGGGGAGGTTTTAGGGTTCAGGGTGGTGAAGTTTGGGGGTTCAGATGTTGATTTGGGGTTCCTGAAGAGATTGGGGGGATCTGGGGGAAGAGGGATGTTTGGGGGGATGGAAAAAGAAGGGTTTGGGTCTCTGAAGATGGGGGTTTTGGGGTGAAGCCCCAGTTTGGGGGTCTGTGCCTCAGTTTTGGGGTGCTTGGGGGGGCTGGGGTTCAGGGTGTTGAGGTTTGGGGGTTCAGTTGTTGATTTTTGGGGTTCATGAAGAGATTGGGGGGGTTGGGGGGGAAAGAGTTTGGTTTGGGATGGAAAAGGAGGGGTTTGGGTGTCTGAAGATGGGGGGGTTGGGGTGAAGCCCCAGTTTGGGGGTCCCTGGCCTGGTTTTGGGGTGCTGGGAGGGGTTTTGGGGTTCAGGTTATTGAGGTTTGGAGGTTCAGTTGTTGATTTTGGGGTTCATGAAGAGATTGGGGGGGTTTAGGGGGAAAAGAGATGTCTTTTGGGGTGGAAAAGGAGGTTTTTGGGTCTCTGAAGATGTTTTTTTTGGGGTGAAGCCCCAGTTTGGGGGTCCCTGCCCCAGTTTTGGGGTGCTGTGGAGGGTTTTGGGGTTCAGGGTGGTGAGGTTTGGGGGTTCAGTCGTTGATTTGGGGGTTCATGAAGAGTTTTGAGGGAGGAAAAGGGGATTCCCCCCCCCCCCAAATTCAGTTGGTCTGGCCCAAAGCCATGGGGGGCTGTGCCATAAAGTGGCTCCTGCGGGGGGGGCGTTGGGTTTTGGGGTGCTGGGGGGGTCCCTGTGGTTTTGGGGTCCCCCCTGACCCCCGTTTCGGGCAGGTGGAGCGGCACATGTGCGACGGGGACATCGTCATCTTCAACCGGCAGCCCACGCTGCACAAGATGTCCATGATGGGGCACCGGGTGCGCATCCTGCCCTGGTCCACCTTCCGCCTCAACCTCAGGTACCCCCAAACCCTGCACCCCAAAACTGGCCCTGCACCCCCAAACCCAGCCCTGCATCCTGCCCTGGTCCACCTTCCGCCTCAACCTCAGGTACCCCAAAAAACCCTGCACCCCCAACCCACCCACCCTGCACCCCAAAACTGGCCCTGCACCCCCAAACCCACCCCTGCATCCTGCCCTGGTCCCCCCAAACCTCCGTGGGTGCCCCATAACCAACCCTTGTGACCCCAAACCCACCCCCAGCAGACCCCGGGTCCCCCCAAACCCCCTCCACACCCCACTGAGGACCCAATCCCTCGTCCTCCCCCCAGTGTCACCACCCCCTACAACGCGGACTTCGACGGGGACGAGATGAACCTGCACCTCCCGCAGTCCCTGGAGACGCGGGCGGAGATCCAGGAGCTGGCCATGGTGCCCCGCATGATCGTCACCCCCCAGTCCAACCGCCCCGTCATGGGCATCGTGCAGGACACCCTCACCGCCGTGCGCAAGTTCACCAAGCGCGACGTCTTCCTCGAGCGGGTCGGTCTGGGGGGGCTCCTGGAGGGGGGGGCTGACCCTTTTGGGGGGGGTTTGGGGGGCTCCTGGGGTGTTTGGGAGCTGTTATGGGGGGTTTTGGGGTGTCCCTGGGCTGTGGAGGGGTTGTGGGGGGGTCTCAGTGTGTCCTCAAGCTGTGATATGAGATTTTGGGGTGTTCTCAGGGTGTGCCATGAGGTTTGATGGTGGTTTTGGGGTGTCCCTGGGCTGTGGAGGGGTTGGGGGGGGTGTCTCAGGGTGTTCTCAAGCTGTGACAGTAGGTTTTGGGGTGTTCTCAGGTTATGCCATGGGGTTTGGGGGTGGTTTTGGGGTGTCCCTGGGCTGTGGGGGAGTTCTGAGGAGGTTTCAGGGTGTCCTCAAGCTGTGACCTGAGATTTTGGGGTGTCTTCAGGCTGTGACATGGAGTATGGGGGTGGTTTTGGGGTGTCCCTGGGCTGTGGAGGGGTTTTGGGGGGGTCTCAGGGCATCCTCAGGATGTCACATGGGGTTTTGGGGTGCTCCTGGGGTGTTTGGGAGCTGTTATGGGGGGTTTTGGGGTGTCCCTGGGCTGTGGAGGGGTTGTGGGGGCTTCTCAGGGTGTCCTCAAGCTGTGACATGAGATCTTGGGGTGTCCTCAGGATGTCACATGGGATTTTGGGGTGTTGATGGGGTGTTCTTGGGCTGTGATGTAGGGTTTTGGGGTGTCCCTGGGTTGTGGGGGGGTCTCAGTGTGTCCTCAAGCTGTGATATGAGATTTTGGGGTGTTCTCAGGGTGTGCCATGAGGTTTGATGGTGGTTTTGGGGTGTCCCTGGGCTGTGGAGGGGGTTTTGGGGGGGGGTGTCTCAGGGTGTTCTCAAGCTGTGACAATGGATTTTGGGGTGTTCTCAGGTTATGCTGTGGGGTTTGGGGGTGGTTTTGGAGTGTCCTTGGCTGTGGGGGAGTTCTGAG
This sequence comes from Podargus strigoides, assembly GCA_028020825.1. NCBI lineage: Eukaryota > Metazoa > Chordata > Aves > Caprimulgiformes > Podargidae > Podargus > Podargus strigoides. Next base: position 14,022 of record JAQJZH010000057.1, read on the forward strand.
GAGGTTTCAGGGTGTCCTCAAGCTGTGACCTGAGATTTTGGGGTGTCCTCAGGCTGTGACATGGACTATATGGGGGTGGTTTTGGGGTGTCCCTGGGCTGTGGAGTGGTTTTGGGGGGGTCTCAGAGCATCCTCAGGAATTCCCATGGGGTTTTGGGGTGCTCCTGGGGTGTTTGGTAGCTGTTATGGGGGGTTTTGGGGTGTCCCTGGGCTGTGGAGGGGCTGTGGGGGCTTCTCAGGGTGTCCTCAAGCTGTGACATGAGATCTTGGGGTGTCCTCAGGATGTCCCATGGGATTTTTGGGGTGTTGATGGGGTGTTCTTGAGCTGTGATGTAGGGGTTTGGGGTGTCCCTGGGCTGTGGAGGGGTTTTGGGGGGGGTCTCAGTGTGTTCTCAGGCTGTGGCATGAGATCTTGGGATGTTCTCAGGATGTCACATGGGGTTTTGGGGTGCTCCTGGGGTGTTTGGGAGCTGTTATGGGGGGTTTTGGGGTGTCCTCAGGGTAGGCCATGGGGTTTTGGGGTGGTTTTGGGGTGTACCTGGGCTGTGGAGGGGTTGGGGGGGGGGTCTCAGTGTGTCCTCAAGCTGTGATATGAGATCTTGGGGTGTCCTCAGGGTATGCCATGGGGTTTGGAGGTGGTTTTGGGGTGTCCCTGGGCTGTGGAGGGGTTTTGGGGGGGTCTCAGAGCATCCTCAGGAATTCACATGGGGTTTTGGGGTGCTCCTGGGGTGTTTGGTAGCTGTTATGGGGGGTTTTGGGGTGTCCTCAGGATATGCCATGGGGTTTTGGGGTGTCCCTGGGCTGTGGAGGGGTTTTGGGGGGTCTCAGGATGTCCTCAGGCTGTGACATGAGATCTTGGGGTGTCCTCAGGATGTCACATGGGATTCGGGGTGGTTTTGGGGTGTCCCTGGGCTGTGGCATGAGGGGTTGGGGTCCTTTTGGGGTGTCCTTGACCACTAGATAGTTTTTAGGGTATTTTGAGGCATTTTTGGGGTAATTTGGGGACAGTTTGAGGTCCTTTTGGGGTCTCCTTGACCACCAAGAAGATTTTTGGGGTATTGTGAGTCATTTTGGGGGTAATTTGGGGTCAATTCAAGATCTTTTTGGGTTCTCCATGCCCACCTCGAAGGTTTTTGGGATTTTTTGTGTCATTTTTGGGGTAATTTGGGGACAGTTTGAGGTCCTTTTGGGGTCCCCTTGGTCACCTCGAAGGTTTTTGGGGTATTTTGAGGCATTTTTGGGGTCAATTTGAGATCTTTTTGGGTTCTCCAAGCCCACCTCGAAGGTTTCTGGGTCTCCTTGCTCCCTTTTTGGGTGGCTCTGGGCAGATCTGAGGTGCCCCTCGTCCTCCAGAAGCCCTCAGAGATGTTCTGTGAAGGAGACCCCTGGGTTCCTTGGCCGTTTTCGGGGTGCTGACCGTGTCCCCCCCCCAGGGTGAGGTGATGAACCTCCTGATGTTCCTCTCGACGTGGGACGGGAAGGTTCCCCAGCCCGCCATCCTCAAACCCCGGCCGCTCTGGACCGGGAAGCAGATCTTCTCGCTCATCATCCCCGGGCACATCAACTGCATCCGCACGCACAGCACCCACCCCGACGACGAGGACAGCGGCCCCTACAAACACATCTCCCCCGGGGACACCAAGGTGGGGGGCTGGGGGGGACTTAAGGGGGGTGGGGGTGGTGGGAGGAGGCTGGGTGGGACTTGAGGGTGGCTTGGGGGTGCTCTTGGGGGAGCTTGGTGGGACTTGAGGGGTCCCCACCTTGAGGGTTCTTCATTGGGGTGTCCCCACCTTGAGGGTCCTCACCTTGGGGTGTCCCCACCTTGGGGGGTCCCCACTTTGGGGTTCCCTCATTGGGGGGTCCCCACCTTGAGGTGGTTCCCACCTTGGGTGTTCCCACCTTGGGTGTTCCCACCTTGAGGGGTCCCCACCTTGGGGTTTCCTCATTGGGGTGTCCCCACCTTGAGGGGTCCCCACCTTGAGGGGTCCCCACCTTGAGGGGTCCCCACCTTGGGGTTCCCTCATTGGGGGGTTCCCACCTTGAGGTGGTTCCCACCTTGGGTGTTCCCACCTTGGGTGTTCCCACCTTGAGAGGTCCCCACCATGAGGTCCCCACTTTGGGGTGTCCCCTGGGCTGGGTTGAGGCCCCTTTGGGTTGCCTGGAGGCCCCACCAGGGTGGTTGGGTGAACCATGAGGAGGTGGGGTGTGTGTGTCTCTCTTTGGGGTGCTGACCCCCCCGTTTGCCCACAGGTGGTGGTGGAGAACGGGGAGCTCATCATGGGGATCCTCTGCAAGAAATCCCTGGGGACCTCGGCGGGGTCCCTGGTGCACATCTCCTACCTGGAGATGGGCCACGACACCACGCGCCTCTTCTACAGCAACATCCAGACCGTCATCAACAACTGGCTCCTCATCGAGGGTCCGTGGCCGGGGGGCACGGGGGGGCAGGGGCACCCCGCTTCTGGGGCAGGGGGACCCCGCTTTGGGGCATGAAATGATGGTGGAGGCATCTGGGGACCTTCCCAGCCCCCATGGTTATGGGGCAGAGGGGACTTGGGTGGCCACAGGGCACCGATTTTGGGGACCAGTTGTCTTAGGGGGGCCTTTGGACCCCCATTTTTGACCCCCAGGTGTCTTGAGGGGGCCCTGAACCCCCATTTTGGGGGTGATTTACTGGGGGGAGGGGGGCATGGACCCCACTTTGGGGGCACAAAATTACGGTGGAGGCATCTGGGGACCCTTCCAGCCCCCATGGAGTGAGGAGAACGTGGCTGAGGGTTGGTTTTGGGGGGCAGGGTATAAAGTGGGGGTCACACTGAGGAGGGGACCCCCCAACTTTGTGTGTGTCCCCCCCCCAGGTCACACCATCGGCATTGGGGACTCCATTGCCGATGCCAAGACCTACCAGGACATCCAGAACACCATTAAGAAGGCCAAGCAAGATGTCATTGAGGTGAGGAGGGGCCCCCCAAAATTTTAGGGGGGGTCCCCATGATGTTATGGGGTCCCCTCATTGAAATTTGGGGTCCCTTTGGTTTTGGGGGGTCTGGGAGGTGGCGTTGGGTTCTTGATGACACCATGAGTTTGGGGGGGGACACACCTCCATGAGGATTTTGGGGGTGCTTCATATATTTTGAGGACCCCCCATGGGTTTTGGAGTGCCCCAGGGATGCTGGGGAGCCCCCCCCACCTATTTGGGCCCCCCCCCAGTTCCCTTTGAGGCCCTTCCACCATAGGTTTCCATCACTCCCAACCCCCCTGAGATATCTTGGGGTGCTCCTGGGTGGGGTTTGGAGCCCCCCAAGAAGCCCTAGGACCCTTTTGAGGTCCTCTTAAAGTTTTGGGGTGCCCATATGACATTTGGGGGGGGTCTTTTGGGGGTTCTAGGTCATTGAGAAGGCCCACAACAACGAGCTGGAGCCCACCCCGGGGAACACCTTGCGCCAGACCTTCGAGAACCAAGTTAACCGAATCCTCAACGACGCCCGTGACAAAACGGGGTCTTCTGCCCAAAAATCCCTCTCTGAGTACAACAACTTCAAGTCCATGGTGGTGTCGGGGGCCAAAGGGTCCAAGATCAACATCTCCCAGGTATTGGGGGTCCCCCTCTGGGGCTTTGGGGGCCCTTGTGGGGGCTAAGGGAGGTTCTAGGTGTATCTTGGAGGGGTTCCAGAAGGTTCCTGTTGGGTTTTGGAGGTATCTGTAGGGTCTTTTTGGGGTCTGTGGTGGTCTTGGGGACAAAGGGTCCATGATCAACACCTCTCAGGTCTTGGGGGACCCCTCAGGGGTCTTGGGGTGCCCCTGTGAGGTTTTGGGGGGCCCTTGTGGGGTCTAAGGGAGGTTCTAGGTGGATCCTGGGGGGGTTCCAGAAGGTTCCTATTGGGTTTTGGAGGCCTCTGTGGGGTCTTTTGCGGGTCTCTGATGGTCTTGGAGGACAAAGGGTCCACAAGCATCATCTCCCGGGTTTTGGGGGGCCCTTGTGGGGGCTAAGAGAGGTTCTAGGTGTATCTTGGAGGGGTTCCAGAAGGTTCCTGTTGGGTTTTGGAGGTATCTGTGGGGTCTTTTGGGGGTCTGTGGTGGTCTTGGGGGGACAAAGGCTCCAAGATCAACATCTCCAGGTCTTGGGGGACCCCTCAGGCATCTCCCCAAATTCCAACTGTGCATCCCAGAGACCCTCAGGACCCCCAAACCCTTCTCAGATGCCTCCTGGAGACCCTCAGGACCCCCAAACCCTCCCCAGATGCCTCCTGGAGTCCCCCAGACCCCTCCGTGACGCCCCTGTCCCCCCAGGTGATCGCGGTGGTGGGCCAGCAGAACGTGGAGGGGAAGCGGATCCCGTTCGGGTTCAAGCACCGGACCCTGCCCCACTTCATCAAGGACGATTACGGCCCCGAGAGCCGGGGCTTCGTGGAGAACTCGTACCTGGCCGGGCTCACCCCCACCGAGTTCTTCTTCCACGCCATGGGGGGGCGCGAGGGCCTCATCGACACCGCCGTGAAAACGGCCGAGACTGGTGAGACCCCCCTGACCCCCCAAATCACATCACCCCCTCCCAGGGGCACCCCCTGTGCTCCTGGGCCCACCTGGGACCCCAAACCCTCCCCAGATGCCTTCTGGGTCCCTCCAAAGCCCATCTAGGACCCCCAAACCCTCCCCAGATGCCTTCTGGGGACCTTTAGGACCCCCAAACCCTCCCCAGATGCCTCCTGGGTCCCTCCAAAGCCCATCTAGGACCCCCAAACCCTCCCCAGATGCCTCCAGGAGACCCCCAAACCCTCCCCAGATGCCTTCTGGGACCCCCGACACTTCCCCAGATGCCTCCTGGGGACCTTCAGGACCCCCAACCCCTCCCTGATGCCTCCAGGAGACCTCTAAACCCTCCCCAGATGCCTCCTGGAGACCCTCAGGACCCCCAAACCCTCCCCAGATGCTTCCTGGGTCCCCCCAAAGCCCATCTGGGACCCCCAAACGCCCCCCAGATACCTCCTGGGGGCCCCCAATGCTCTCTAGGGCCCCCAGAGCCTCCCCAGGTACTTTCTAGAGACCCCCAATCCCTCCCCAGATGCCTCCTGGAGACCCTCAGGACACTCAAACCCTTCCCTGATGCCTCCTGGGACCCCCAAAGCTTCCCCAGATGCTTCCTAGAGACCCCCAATGCTCTCTAGGATCCCCAAACCCTTCCGAGATGCCTTCTGGGTCGTCCTAAAGTCCCCCTGGGACCCCTAGACCCTCCCCAGATGCCTGCTGGGTCCCCCCAAAGCTCTCTAGAACCCCCACACTGTCCCCTAGATGCCTCCTGGGGACCCTCAGGACCCCCAAACCCTCCCCAGATGCCTCCTGGAGACCCTCAGGACACCCAAAGCCTCCCCAAATGCCTCGTAAGGACCCCCAAAGCTCTCTAGGCCCCCTAAACTGTCCCCTAGATGCCTCCTGGGGACCTTCAGGACCCCCAAACTGTCCCCTAGATGCCTCCTGGGGACCCTCAGGACCCCCAAACCCTCCCTAGATGCCTCCTGGGGACCCTCAGGATCCCCAAAGCCTCCCCAGATGCCTCCTAGGGACCCCCAATGCTCTCCAGGACCCCCAAACCCTCCCCAGATACCTCCTGGCTCCCCCAGCCCCCCCTGCATGGGTTGACCCCGTGTCCCCGCCATGCGCCCCAGGGTACATCCAGCGCCGTCTGATCAAGTCCATGGAGTCGGTGATGGTGAAGTACGACGCCACGGTGAGGAACTCCATCAACCAGGTGGTGCAGCTGCGCTACGGCGAGGACGGGCTGGCGGGGGAGAGCGTGGAGTTCCAGAACCTGGCCACCCTCAAACCCTCCAACAAAGCCTTCGAGAAGAAGTGAGGACCTCCCCCACCCCTGAACCCCCAAATCCCACCCCTAAGGGCACCCCGTCTTCTCCATCTCATCCCATGGTGGTGGGGACCAAGTGATGGGAGACACCCCCTCCTGTGCCCCCCATCTCGTCATGGGGTCACCAGTGGCCACCAGACCTTCTCTGGGACCCCTAAACCCTCCCCAGATGCCTCCTGGGGACCCTCAGGACCCTCAAACCCTCCCCAGATGCCTCCTGGGGACCCTCAGGAACCCCAGACCCTCCCCAGATGCCTCCTGGGGACCCTCAGGAACCCCAGACCCTCCCCAGATGCCTCCTAGAGACCCCCAAACCCTCCCCAGATGCTTCCTGGGGACCCTCAGGACCCCTAAATCCTCACCAAGAGGTGGAGGCATCTTGGGGTCCCTAGGCTGCTCCTTCCAAGAGCTGGACACGTGGTGGTGCCTCCAAAGCTGCTCCTTCTCTGTGTGGGGTCACATTTTGGTGTCCCCAAAGCTGCTCCTCTCCAAAATGAGACCCATATTGGTGTCCCCAAGCTCTTCCTACCCAACTTGGAGCCCATGTTGGTGTCCCTAGAGCTGCTCCCCCTCAATGTGGGTCACATTTTGGTGTCCCCAAGCTGCTCCTCCACAAAACGAGACCCATGTTGGTGTCCTCAAGCTCTTCCTATCCAAGCTGGGACTCATGTTGGTGTCCCCAAGCTGCTCCTGACCATCTTGGGGCTCGTTCTTGGCGTCCCCAAGCTCTTCCTACCCAACTTGGGGTCCACATTGGCGTCCCCAAGCTGTCCTGACCAACTCGGGGTCCATGTTGGTGTCCCCGGAGCTGCTCCCCCTCAACATGGGTCAGGTTTTGGTGTCCCCAAGCTCTTCCCACCCAAACTTGAGGTCCACACTGGTGTGTCCCCCCTGCCCAGGTTCAAGTTCGATTACACCAACGAGCGGGCGCTGCGGCGGACGCTGCAGGAGGAGCTGGTGAAGGAGATCCTGTCCAACGCCCACATCCAGAACGAGCTGGAGAGGGAGTTCGAGAAGATGCGGGAGGACCGCGAGGTCCTGAGGGTCATCTTCCCCACTGGTGACAGCAAGGTGAGCCCCCCTTCCCCAGGGGTACCCCCAAACCCCCCACCAGCCACCCACACCGCAGCCAGCACCTTGGGGGGCTTCCAACCCCACCCTGGGGATGCTGGGTGCACCAGCAGCCATCACTGCTGGTTTTGGGGTGCTGCCACCCCTCCTGGCCCCATTTTTGGGGTGTAGTAGGAAGCCCTGAACCCCCTTTTCTTTCCAGACTCTGTTTTTGGGGTGCTTCCCCCCTTCCTGGCCCTGTTTTTGGGGTGCAGCACAAAGCAAAGACCCCCCCTTTGTTTGTGGGTGCCTGTTTTTGGGGTGCTGCCCCCATTTTTGGGGTGTAGATGGAGCCCTGAACCCCTCTTTTCTGTCCAGGTGCCATTTTTGGGGTGCTTCCCCCCCTCCTGGCCCCATTTTTGGGGTGTAGATGAAGCCCTGAACCCCCTTTTCTTTCCAGGCCCCATTTTTGGGGTGCTGCCCCCCCTCCAGGCCCCATTTTTGGGGTGCAGCACAAAGCAGAAACCTCCCCTTTTGTTTGTAGGTGCCTGCTGTTGGGGTGCTACCCCCTTTTTTGGGGTGTAGACGAATCCCTGAACCCCCCTTTTCTGTCCAGGTGCCATTTTTGGGGTGCTGTCCCCCCTCCTGGCTCCATTTCTGGGGTGTAGTAGGAAGCCCTGAACCCCCTTTTCTTTCCAGGCCCAATTTTTGGGGTGCTGCCCCCCCCTCTTGGCCCCATTTTTGGGATGTAGACAAAGCCATGAACCCCCCTTTTCTTTCCAGGCCCTGATGTGGGGGTGCTGCCCCCCCATTCCCCATTTTGGGGGTGCTGCCCCTCGTTTTGGGGTGCTGACCCCCCTGTTTCCCCCCCAGGTCGTGCTCCCCTGTAACCTCCTGCGGATGATCTGGAACGCGCAGAAGATTTTCCACATCAACTCCCGCCTGCCCTCGGACCTGCACCCCGTCAAGGTGGTGGAGGGTGAGTCAGGGGACCCCCAAATTGGGGGGGGGGTCTTGAGCCACAGCAGGATGTGTTTAAGGGGCTGAGGGGGACCCCAAGAAGGAGATGGGGGATCTGGGGATCCCCATGATCCCTTAAGAAGGTGATGGGAGGCTGAGGAACCCCAAGAAGATGCTGGGGGATGTGTAGGACCCCCAGGAAGGTGTTGAGGGACCCCAAGAAAGTGCTGGGGGACTTGGGGGACCCCCAGGAAGGTGCTGGTGGACTTGGAAGACCCCCAAGAAGATGATGTGGGGCTTGAGGAACCCCAAGAAGGTTCTGGGGGCCGTGAAGGACCCCCAAGAAAGTGTTGAGGGATGGGGGGTCCCCCAGGAAGGTGCTGGGGGACTTGGAAGACTCCAAGAAGAAGCTGGGGTCTGCGTTGGACCCCCAATAAGGTGTTGTGGGACTTGGGGACCCCAAGAGGGTTCTGGGGGACCTGGAGGGTTCCCATGAGCCCCAAGAAAGTGATGGGGGGCTTGAGGAGCCCCAAGAAGATGCTGGGGGCTGTGTAGGACCCCCAAGAAGGTGTTGGGAGATGGGGGGAACCCAAGAAGGTATTGGGGGACCTGGAGGACACTCATGACCCCCAGGAGGGTGCTGGGTGGACTTGAAGGACCCCCAAGAAGATCCTGAGGGCCAGGTAGGACCCCCGTGAAGGTGTTTTGGGACTTGAGGAACCGCAAGAAGATCCTGAGGGCCATTTAGGACCCCCACAAAGGTGGTGTGGGACTTGAGGAACCCCAGGAAGGTGTTGGGAGACTGGAGGAACCCAAGAAGGTATTGGGAGACTGGGGGAACCCAAGAAGGTATTGGGGGACCTGGAGGACACTCATGACCCCCGGGAAGGTGCTGAGTGGACCTGAAGGACCCCCAAGAATCTGATTTGGGACTTGGGGAGCCCCAAGAATATCCTGAGGGTCAAGTATGACCCCCATGAAGGTGTTTTGGGACTTGAGGAACCCCAAGAAGATGCTGAGGGCCATGTAGGACCCCCATGAAGGTGCTGGGGGACTTGGGAACCCCAAGAAGATGCTGAGGGCCATGTAGGACCCCCATGAAGGTGCTGGGAGACTTGGGGACCCCCAGGAACCTTCACCTCCCCCCCACCTGTCGCAGGGGTGAAGGAGCTGAGCCGCAAGCTGGTGATCGTGAACGGGGAGGACCCGCTGAGCCGGCAGGCGCAGGAGAACGCCACGCTGCTCTTCAACATCCACCTGCGCTCCACGCTCTGCAGCCGCCGCATGGTGGAGGAGTTCCGGCTCAGCGGGGAGGCCTTCGACTGGCTGCTGGGGGAGATCGAGTCCAAGTTCAACCAGGCCATCGTGAGTGGGGGGCTGGGGTCAGGTTTGGGGGGTCTGGGGTCAGGTTTAGGGGGTCCTGGAGTGTCTTCACGTGGCTGCTGGGGGAGATCGAGTCCAAGTTCAACCAGGCCATCGTGAGTGGGGGTCTGGGGTGAAATTTGGGGGGTCTGGGGTCAGGTTTGGGGGGTCCTGGGGTGTCTTCACGTGGCTGCTGGGGGAGATCGAGTCCAAGTTCAACCAGGCCATCGTGAGTGGGGGTCTGGGGTGAAATTTGGGGGGTCTGGGGTCAGGTTTGGGGGGGTCCTGGGGTGTCTTCACGTGGCTGCTGGGGGAGATCGAGTCCAAGTTCAACCAGGCCATCGTGAGCGGGGGTCTGGGGTCAGATCTGGGGGTGCTGGGGTGAAATTTGGGGGTGCTGGGGTCAGATTTGGAGGAGTCAGGGACAGATCTGGGGGTCTAGGGGTCAAATTTGGGGTGCTGGGGGTCAAATCTGGGGGGTTGGGGTCAGATCTGGGGGGCTGGGGTCAATTTTAGGGGTTTGTGGTCAGATTTGGGGGTCTGGGGTCAGATTTGGGGGGTCCTGGGGGGTCTTCACGTGGCTGCTGGGGGAGATCGAGTCCAAGTTCAACCAGGCCATCGTGAGCGGGGGTTTGGGGTCACATATGGGGGTCTAGGGGTGAATTTGGGGCATCTGGGGTTAGGTTTAGGGGGGCTGGGGTCAAGTTTGGGGGTCTGGGGTCAGATTGGGGGAGCTGGGGTCAGGTCTGAAGGGGCTGGAGTTCAGATTTGGGGGATCTGGGGTTCAGATTTGGAGGCTCTGGGGTCAGATTTGGGGGGGTCAGGTCAGATTTGGGGGTGTAGGACCAGATTTAGGTCATTTTTGGGTCCAAATTTGGGGTAACTTTGGGTCTTGGTTCCTGACATTCCTGGAGCCACATCTTGGGGGGGTTTGGCTGCAGCTCTGAGGTGGTTTTGGGGTCCCCCTGGTGCCCCCCAGGTGATGGTGGGGACCAGTTTTGGGGTGTAGGAACAGATTTGGGATGTTCTTGGGTCCAGGTTTGGGTGTAAATCCAGGATATTCTTGGAGCCACATCTCGGGGGGGTTTGGCTCCAGCTCTGGGGGTGATTTTGGGGTCCCTGTGTCCCCCCAGGCGCACCCCGGGGAGATGGTGGGGGCCCTGGCTGCGCAGTCCCTGGGGGAACCGGCCACCCAGATGACCCTCAACACCTTCCACTACGCGGGGGTCTCGGCCAAGAACGTCACCCTGGGCGTCCCCCGCCTCAAGGAGCTCATCAACATCTCCAAGAAACCCAAGACGCCGTCGCTCACCGTCTTCCTCCTGGGCCAGAGCGCCCGTGACGCCGAGCGCGCCAAGGTGGGGCCACCGCGGGGACGGGGACCTCGGGGGTGAGCTGGGGGGGTCCTTGGGTGGGAGGTGTGGGGTGGGGTGGCACCGTGGTGTCATCTCACCTCTGTGTCACCCCGTGCCTTGGTGGCCCCATGGCTCCATCTGCCCATGGTGGCCCCATGGCTTCTTCTTCCCTTGGTGGCCCCATGGCCTGGTGGCCCTCTGTGTCATCTCACAGCCTCATGGTGGCCCCATGGCTGCTTCTTCCCTTGGTGGCCTCTCTGTGTCACCCCACAGCCCCGTGGTGGCCCCAAGGCTTTGTGTCCCCTCTGTGTCACCTCACAACCCCATGGTGGCCCCATGGCTGCTTCTTCCCTCGGTGGCCCCATGGCTGCTTCTTCCCTTGGTGGCCCCATGGCTGCTTCTTCCCTTGGTGGCCCCATGGCTTCTTCTTCCCATGGTGGCCCCACAGCTTTGTGGCCCTTCTGTGTCACCCCATGGCTTGGTGGCCCTTCTGTGTCACCTCACAGCCTCATGGTGGCCCCATGGCTTCTTCTTCCCACGGTGACCCCACGGCTTTCTATCCCGTCTGTGTCACCCCACAGCCCCATGGTGGCCCCATGGCTCCATCTGCCTGTGGTGGCCCCATGGCTTCTTCCCTTGGTGGCCCCACAGCTGTGTCACCCCACAGCCCCATGGCTCCATGATCTGTTGGCCCTGTGTTGTCCCCTCCGTCCCCCCTGTGTCCCCGCACTGACCCCGTGTGTCCCCCCCCAGGACATCCTGTGCCGCCTGGAGCACACCACCCTGCGCAAGGTCACGGCCAACACCGCCATCTACTACGACCCCAACCCCCAGAGCACGGTGGTGGCCGAGGACCAGGAGTGGGTCAACGTCTACTACGAGATGCCCGACTTCGACGTCAGCCGCATCTCGCCCTGGCTGCTCCGTGTCGAGCTCGACCGCAAGCACATGACGGACCGCAAGCTCACCATGGAGCAGATCGCCGAGAAGATCAATGCTGGTGGGCCCGGGGGGGACATTGTTGGGGTATTGGGGGCATCTGGGGGGGCTTTGGCGGGTCTTGGGTGAGCATTGAGGGGATTTGAGGGGTCTTGGGTGAGCATTGAGGGCATCTGAGGGGGCTTTGAGGTCATCTAGGGGGCTTTGGGGGTCTTGGGTGAACATTGAGGTCATCTGAGGGGGCTTTGAGGTCATCTGAGGGGGATTTGAGGGGTCCTGGGTGAGTACTGAGGGCATCTGAAGGGACCTTGAGGTCATCTGGGGGGGCTTTGGGGGTCCTAGGGGAGCATTGAAGGCATCTGGGGGGCTTTGAGGGGGCATGGGGGAGCATTGAGGGGATTTGAGGGGTCCTGGGTGAGCATTGAGGGCATCTGAAGGGGCTTTGAGGTCATCTAGGGGGCTTTGGGGGTCTTGGGTGAACATTGAAGGCATCTGGGGGGGTTTGGGGGGTCCTGGGGGAGCATTGAGGGCATCTTGGGGTGTCCTGGGTGAACATTGAGGGCGTCTGGGGGGCTTTGGGGGTCCCGGTGAAGACTGGGGTCCTTGATGACCCCCACACTCCATGGTGACCTTTGGGTGGTCCTGGGGGTGTGGTGGTGACCGGGGTGTCCCCTCCCCCCCCATAATGTGTCCCCCCACCCCCTCCAGGCTTTGGGGACGACCTCAACTGCATCTTCAACGACGACAACGCCGAGAAGCTCGTCCTGCGCATCCGCATCATGAACAGCGACGAGAACAAGATGCAGGAGGTGGGGGGAGGGTGGCACCCATGGGGTGGGGAGGGGCAGGGGGGACGCCCCAGGGCTCGGGGGTCACTCCCTGGTGTCCCCCCAGGAGGAGGAGGTGGTGGATAAGATGGACGACGACGTCTTCTTGCGTTGCATTGAGTCCAACATGCTGACGGACATGACGCTGCAGGGCATCGAGCAGATCAGCAAGGTGGGGGCACCTGGAGGGCATCTGGGGGGGCTTTGGGGGGTCCTGGGTGAGTGTTGAGGACATCTAAGGGGGCTTTGTGGGGTCATGGGTGAGTGATGAGGGCATCTGGGGGGGCTTTGGGATATCTTGAGAGGCTTCTGGGGGTCCTGGGAGCTCCTGGGTGAGCGTTGAAGGCATCTGAGGGGTCTTCAGGGGGCCTGGAGGGGCCTTGAGAACATCTAAGAGGGCTTTGGGAGGGGGCTTTGGGGGTCCTGGGGGGCATTGAGGGCATCTAGGGGGGGCTTTGGGGGTTCTTGGGGAGTGTTGAGGGCATCTGGGGGGCTTTTGGGAGTCCTGGGTGTGTATTGAACACCCATGGGTGCTGCTCGGGAGGGTTGAGGAGCACCTGAGGGTCTTCATGGTGACCTTGAGGAGGTCAAGGACCCCCCTCCCCCCCCATGACACCTGGGGCCACCTCAGAGGGTCCATGACTGCCTGGAGTCACCCCCCATGTCCCCATGGTGCCCCCCCCAGGTGCCCAGGCTCACCCATGGGTGCTCACATGGGTCCTGAAGCTCCTGGAGAACCTTGAGGAGCACTGGGAGGTCCATGGTGCCTTGAGGAGCTCCAGGCTGCCCATGGTGCCCCCTGCAGATGGCTTTGGGGTGTCCCCCCACCCACCCACCCCAGGAGCACCCACAGATCCCCCTCCCCCCCCCCAGGTGTACATGCACCTCCCCCAGACGGACAACAAGAAGAAGATCATCATCACGGAGGACGGGGAGTTCAAAGCCCTCCAGGAGTGGATCCTGGAGACCGACGGCGTCTCCCTCATGAGGGTCCTGAGCGAGAAGGACGTGGACCCCGTGCGCACCACGTCCAACGACATCGTGGAGATCTTCACCGTCAGTGGGGGGGACACGCCGGGGTCCACAGGGCCTTGGGTGGGGGGGTCCCAGGTGGTGGTGGCGTCTCAGTAAGTTGCTGTCCCCAGGGATTTGGGATCCATTGGGTGTTGGGGTCTCCAGATGTTGGGGGTTTCATTGGTGTCCTCAGGGTTTGGGGGTTCCCACATGTTGGTGGCTCCAGGGTTTTGGGGGTTCCCAGATGCTGGGGTCCCCAGGGATTTGGGATCCCTTGGGTGATGGGTTCCACATGGTGTCTCCAGATGTTGGGGGTTCTGCTGGTGTCCTTGGGGTTTGGGGTTCCCAGATGTTGTCTCCAGGGTTTAGGGGTCTCCAGGGTTTTGGGGTTCCCAGATGTTGGTGTCCCCAGGGTTTTGAGGTTCCTTGCATGTTGGTGGCTCTAGATGTTGGTGGCTCCAGATGATGGGGGTTCTCAGATGTTGGTGTCTCCAGTTGTTGGGGTTCTGCTGGTGTCCTCAGGGTTTGGGGGTTCCTTGGGTGATGGGTTCCAGATGTTGGTGGCTCCAGATGTTAGGAGTTCCATTGGTGTCCCCAGGGTTTTGAGGTTGCTTGGCTGATGGTGTCTCCAGATGTTGGTGTCTCCAGATGTTGGTGTCTCCAGATGTTGGTGTCTCCAGATGTTAGGAATGTCCCTAGAGTTTGGGGGTTCCCAGATGTTGGTGTCTCCAGATGTTAGGAATGTCCCTAGAGTTTGGGGGTTCCCAGATGTTGGTGTCTCCAGATGTTAGGAATGTCCCTAGAGTTTGGGGGTTCCCAGATGTTGGTGTCTCCAGAGGTTGTCCCCAGGGTTTGGGGGTCCCCAGATGTTGGCATCCCCCAGATGTTGGTGTCCTGAGGGTTTGGGGATTCCTTGGGTGATGGGTTCCAGATGTTGTTGTGTCCAGATGTTGGTGTCCCCAGGGTTTTGGGGTCGCTTGGGTGATGGGCTCTAGATGTTGGTGTTTCCAGATGTTGGTGTCTCCAGAGACTTGTGAATCCCCAGAGTGTTGGTTCCCCAGATGTTGGTGTCTCCAGATGCTGGGGGTTCTGCTGGTGTCCCCAGGGTTTTGAGGTTCCTTGGGTGATGGTGGCCCCAGATGTTAGTGTCTCCAGTTGTTGGTGTCTCCAGATGTTGGGATTCTGCTGTTGTCCCCGGGGTTTTGGGGTTCCAGTTGTTGGTGTTTCCAGATGTTGGGGTTCTGCTGGTGTCCCCAGGGTTTTGGTGTCTCCACATGTTGGTGTCGCCAGGGTTTAGGGGTTCCCAGATGTTGGTGTCTCCAGATGTTGTCCCCAGGGTTTGGGGGTTCCTACATGTTAATGTCCCCAGGCTTTTGAGGTTCCTTGGGTGATGGTGGCCCCAGATGTTAGTGTCTCCAGGTGTTGGTGTCTCCAGATGTTGGGGGTTCTGCTGTTGTCCCCAGGGTTTTGAGGTTCCTTGGGTGATGGTGGCCCCAGATGTTAGTGTCTCCAGGTGTTGGTGTCTCCAGATGTTGGGATTCTGCTGTTGTCCCCAGGGTTTTGGGGTTCCAGATGTTGGTGTGTCCAGATGTTGGTGTTTCCAGTGTCTGAGGGTTCGTTGGGTCATGGGTTCCAGTTGTTGGTGTTTCCAGATGTTACGGGTTCTGCTGGTGTCCCCAGGGGTTTGGTGTCTCCAGATGTTGGTGTCCCCAGGGTTTGGGGGTTCCCAGATGTTGGTGTCCCCGGAGTTTTGAGGTTCCTTGGGTGATGGGTTCCAGATGTTGGTGTCTCCAGATGTTGGTGTCCCCAGGGTTTTTAGGTTCCTTGGGTCATGGTGTCTCCAGATGTTGGTGTCTCTAGGGTTTGGGGGTTCCTTGGGTGATGGGTTCCTGATGTTGCTGTCTCCAGATGTTGGGGGTTCTGCTGTGTCCTCAGGGTTTTGGGGTTCCCAGACTTTGGTGTCCCCGGGGTTTTGAGGTTCCTTGGGTGATGGTGGCTCCAGGTGTTGGTGTCTCCAGATGTTGGGATTCTGCTGTTGTCCCTGGGGTTTTTGGGTTCCAGATGTTGGGGTTCTGCTGTTGTCCCCAGGGTTTTGGAGCTCCCAGATGTTGGTGTCCCCAGGGCTTGGGGATTCCTTGGGTGGTGGGTTCCAGATGTTGCTGTCTCCAGGGTTGGGGGTTCCCCACTGTCCTCCCCCAGGCTCTGGGGGTCCCCACCGCCCCGCGCTGTCCCCGCAGGTGCTGGGCATCGAGGCGGTGCGCAAAGCCCTGGAGCGGGAGCTCTACCACGTCATCTCCTTCGACGGCTCCTACGTCAACTACCGGCACCTGGCGCTGCTCTGCGACACCATGACCTCGCGCGGGCACCTCATGGCCATCACCCGCCACGGCGTCAACCGCCAGGACACCGGGCCCCTCATGAAGTGCTCCTTCGAGGAGACGGTGGGTGATTTTGGGGGGACACTGGAGGGGTTTGGGGGGACTGAGGGGGGTTTTGGGGGTGTTAGAGGGGCTGGGAAAGGGATTTGGGGGGCACTGGAGAGGTTTTGGGGGGCTGGGAGGGGGATTTGGGGGTGTTGGAGGGGTTTAGGGGGGGTATTGGGGGTACTGGAGAGGTTGGGGGGCTGGGGGGGAAATAGGGGGTCCCTAGGGGTGTCTGGATTTAGGGGTGTCCCCTGACACCCCTTGATCTGATTTCAGGGTCCCCCTGGCTCTGATTTGGGGGTTCTTCTTGCTCTGATATGGGGGTCCCCCCAGCTGATCTTGGGGTCCCCTGGCTCTGATTTCAGGGTGCCCCTCTCTGGTTTGGGGGTGTCCCTGGCTCTGATTTTGGGATATTCCTCGCTCTGATTTTGGGCTCCCCTTGCTCTGATTTTGGGATTCCCCCTCACTCCGGTTTTGGGGTCCCCCCTCACTCTGTTTTTGGGGTGCCCCCAGGTGGACGTGCTGATGGAGGCGGCGGCGCACGGCGAGAGCGACCCCATGAAGGGGGTGTCGGAGAACATCATGCTGGGGCAGCTGGCGCCCGCCGGCACCGGCTGCTTCGACCTCCTCCTGGACGCCGAGAAGTGCAAGCATGGCATGGAGATCCCCAGCGCCCTCCCGGGGCTGGGCGTCGGGGGGCGTAAGTCCCAAAAATTGGGGGGCCCCCACGTGATTTTGGGGTCCCCTGGGGGTACAGAGGGGGATAGGTGGTGTGGAGAACCCCAATGTCATGGAGAACCTCAATGTCATGGAGAACCTCAACATCATGGCCAACGCCAGCGTCATGGCCAACCCCAACCCTGGGTCCCCCTCGGAGGAGAGGGGTCCCCCAGGTGTTGGGGTCCCCCAGGTGTTGGGGTCCTCCAGATTTAGGGGTCCCCCAGGGGTACAGAGAGGGGGATACATGTCATGGAGAACCTCAACATCATGGCCATCGCCCAACCATGGGTGCTCTTGGGAGGAGGGGGGATTTCCCCAGATGTTGGGGTCCCCCAAATTTAAGGGTCCTCTAGATGTACAGAGAGGGACATAAGTGGCATGGAGAACCCCAATGTCATGGAGAACCTCAACATCATGGCTAATACCCACCCATGGGTCCCCTTGGGAGGCAGGGGGGGGGTTCCCCAGATATTGGGGTCCCCCAGGTGTTGGGGTTGCCCAGATGTTGGGGTCCCCTAGATTTAGGGGTCCTCCAGATGTACAGAGAGGGGAATACATGGCATGGAGAACCCCAGTGTCATGGAGAACCTCAACGTCATGGCCAATGCCAGTGTCATGGCCAATACCTACCCATGGGTCCCCTTGGGAGGTGGGGGGGGGGTTCCCCAGATATTGGGGTCCCCCAGGTGTTGGGGTTGCCCAGATGTTGGGGTCCCCTAGATTTAGGGGTCCTCCAGATGTACAGAGAGGGGAATACATGGCATGGAGAACCCCAGTGTCATGGAGAACCTCAACGTCATGGCCAACACCCAACCCTGGGTCCCCAGATTTAGGGGTCCCCCAGATTTAGGGGTCCCCCAGGGGTACAGAAAGGGGGATACGTGGTATGGAGAACCCCAATGTCGGGTCCAACACCCAACCCTGGGTCCCCTCAGGAGGAGGGGGGTGTCCCCCAGATATTGGGGTCCCCCATGGCAGGAGGGGGGCATCCAGATGTTGGGGTCCCCCCCAGATGTTGGGGTCCCCTCACGTGTGTCCCCCCTCTTTCTCCGCAGCCACTGGGATGTTCTTTGGGTCGGCCCCCAGCCCCATGGGGGGGATGTCCCCCGCCATGACCCCCTGGAACCAGGGCGCCACCCCTGCCTACGGGGCCTGGTCCCCCAGCGTGGGTGAGTGGGGGGGTACTGGGATGGACTGGGGGGGGGTTACTGGGAGGGACTGGGGGGGTTTGGGGGGAGGGGGGGTTGGGGGCGGGGGGGTCTATGGGGGTCAATGGCATGGGGGGGGTCCTTGGAGGGGATTTGGGGCCCTGGGGGGGTACTGGGATGGACTGGGGAGTACTGGGAGGGACTGGGGGTGTTACTGGGGGGGACTGGGGAGGGTTTGGGGGGGTTAGAGGGTTTGGGGACAGGCTGTGGGGGTCGATGGGATGGGGGAGGGCCTTGTGGTGGATTTGGGGTACTGGGATATATTGGGGGGGTACTGGGAAGGACTGGGAGAGGGTTTGGGGGGTCATAGGGTTTGGGGGGCTGTTGGGGGTGGCTATGGGGGTCGATGGGATGCGGGGGGTGTCCTTGGGGTAGATTTGGGACCCTGGGTGTATTTTGGGGTGCCCAGGGCAGTTTTGGGGGGGGTATTGGGGGGGTCCTGACCCCCCAGCCCCCCCTAACCTTTCCTCCCCCCGCAGGGAGCGGGATGACCCCGGGGGGGGCCGGGTTCTCCCCCAGCGCCGCCTCCGACGCCAGCGGGTTCAGCCCCGGGTACTCCCCGGCCTGGTCCCCCACCCCCGGCTCCCCCGGCTCCCCGGGGCCCCCCTCGCCCTACATCCCCTCGCCCGGTGAGTACCTGCCCCCCCGGGGCCCCCCAACACCCCTGGGGACCCCCAAAACCCCAGGGGCCCCCCAACACCCTACGACAACCCAGAGAGCCCCCCTCAAGGCCTGGTCAACCCATGATGATCCTACAGGCCTAGTTAACCAACGGGTCTACAGGCCTGGTTAACCCATCAGCCTACAGGCCTGGTTAACCCACGTTCCTACAGGCCTGGTCAACCCATGATGATCCTACAGGCCTAGTTAACCAACGGGTCTACAGGCCTGGTTAACCCACGATCCTACAGGCCTGGTTAACCCACGTTCCTACAGGCCTGGTTAACCCATGAGCCTACAGGCCTGGTTAACCCACGATGAGCCTACAGGCCTGGTTAACCCACGATGAGCCTACAGGCCTAGTTAACCAACGGGCCTACAGGCCTGGTTAACCAATGGGCATACAGGCCTGGTCAAGGCCTGATCCTACAGGCCTGGTTAACCCATGATCCTACAGGCCTGGTTAACCAACGGGCCTACAGGCCTGGTTAACCCACGATGATCCTACAGGCCTGGTTAACCCACGATGATCCTACAGGCCTGGTTAACCCACGATCCTACAGGCCTGGTTAACCCATGATGATCCTACAGGCCTAGTTAACCCACGATCCTACAGGCCTGGTTAACCCATGAGCCTACAGGCCTGGTTAACCCACGATCCTACAGGCCTGGTTAACCAATGGGCCTACAGGCCTGGTTAACCCACGATCCTACAGGCCTGGTTAACCAATGGGCCTACAGGCCTGGTTAACCCACGTTCCTACAGGCCTGGTTAACCAATGGGCCTACAGGCCTGGTTAACCCACGTTCCTACAGGCCTGGTTAACCAATGGGCCTACAGGCCTGGTTAACCCACGTTCCTACAGGCCTGGTTTTAACCCACGATCCTACAGGCCTGGTTAACCTCACCACCCCAGTAACACCTTGTAGCCCCCCACAGAGCCCCCCGGACCTGCGTGCCCCCCCCCTAACGCCCATGTGGAGGTCCCCCCGTGACCCCTCTTGTCCCCCCCGCAGGTGGCGCCATGTCCCCCAGCTACAGCCCAACGTCCCCCGCCTACGAACCGCGCTCGCCCGGGGGCTACACCCCGCAGAGCCCCAGTTACAGCCCGACCTCGCCCAGTTACAGCCCGACCTCACCCAGTTACAGCCCCACCTCGCCCAACTACAGCCCAACGTCGCCCAGTTACAGCCCAACGTCGCCCAGTTACAGCCCGACGTCACCCAGTTACAGCCCAACGTCGCCGAGCTACAGCCCAACCTCGCCCAGTTACAGCCCGACATCGCCCAGCTACAGCCCAACCTCGCCCAGTTACAGCCCAACCTCGCCCAGTTACAGCCCGACGTCACCCAGTTACAGCCCGACGTCGCCGAGCTACAGCCCGACCTCGCCCAGTTACAGCCCAACATCACCCAGCTACAGCCCGACTTCTCCCAGTTACAGCCCCACTTCTCCCAGTTACAGCCCAACTTCCCCCAGCTACAGCCCCACCAGCCCCAACTACAGCCCCACCAGCCCCAACTACACCCCCACCTCTCCCAGTTACAGCCCCACTTCTCCCAGTTACAGCCCCACCAGCCCCAACTACACCCCCACCTCCCCCAACTACAGCCCCACTTCCCCCAGCTACAGCCCCACTTCTCCCAGTTACAGCCCCACCTCCCCCAGTTACTCCCCCTCCAGCCCCCGCTACACCCCGCAGTCGCCCACCTACACCCCCAGCAGCCCCAGTTACAGCCCCAGCAGCCCCAGTTACAGCCCGACTTCCCCCAAGTACACCCCCACCTCCCCCAGCTACAGCCCCAGCTCCCCCGAGTACACCCCCACCTCCCCCAAGTACAGCCCCACCTCCCCCAAGTACAGCCCTACGTCCCCCAAATACAGCCCCACCTCCCCCACCTACAGCCCCACCACCCCCAAGTACAGCCCCACCTCCCCCACCTACAGCCCCACCTCCCCCGTCTACACCCCGACTTCCCCCAAATACAGCCCCACCTCCCCCACCTACAGCCCCACCTCCCCCAAGTACAGCCCCACCTCCCCCACCTACAGCCCCACCAGCCCCAAGGGCTCCACCTACAGCCCCACCTCCCCCGGGTACAGCCCCACCTCCCCCACCTACAGCCTCACCAGCCCGGCCATCAGCCCCGACGACAGCGACGAGGACAACTGAGCCCCCCTCCCCCCCAAAAGCCCTCCGTCGATCGTGGGGGTGACCCCCAAGTTGAAGAAGTGACCCCCAAGTTGGACAGTAAACCCTTGAGTTGGGTGTTGTCAAGTTGGGTTGATGGCCAGGTTGGGGGGTTGAGCTTCAAGTTGGGGGTGACGCTCAAATTGGGGATGATCTCTAAGTTGGGGGTGATCCTCATGTTGGGGGGCAACCCACAAGTTGAAGAGGTGACCCCCAAGTTGGGCGGTGAACCCTTGAGTTGGCTGTCGTCAAGTTGCGTTGAGGCTCAGGTTGGGGGGTTGACCTTCAAGTTGGGGGTGATGCTCAAGTTGGGGGTGATCTCCAAGTTGGGGGACAACACCCAACTTGAAGAGGTGACCCCCTAAGTTGGGAGGTGAGCTCTTGAGTTGGGTGTCGTCAAGTTGAGGGTGATGCTCAAGTTGGGAGTGAGGCTCAAGTTGGGGGTGATCTCTAAGTTGGGGGGCAACCCCCAAGTTGAAGGGGTGACCCCCAAGTTGGGCAGTGAACCCTTCAGTTGGGTGTTGTCAAGTTGCGTTGACACCCAGGTTGGGAGGTTGACCTTCAAGTTGGGGGTGACGCTCAAGTTGGGGGGCTGACCTCCAAGTTGGGGGACAACCCCCAAGTTGAAGAGGTGACCCCCAAGTTGAGAGGTGAGCCCTTGAGTTGGGTGTCGTCAAGTTGGGTTGACCCTCAACTTGAGGGGTGACACCTAATTTGGGGAGGGGGCCCCTGAATTGGGGGGGGCTGATGTAAATTGGGGTGGGCTGACAAAAATTGGGGGCTGACCCCTAAGATTGGGGGTGACCCCTAAGTTCGGAGTGACCCCCAAGTTGAGGGGTGATCTCCAAGTTAGGGCAGGGGGGGGTAACTCCTAAATTGGGGGACGGGCAACAACCAAGTTGGGGAGGGGTTAAGTTTGGGGGTGACCCCTAAGTTGTGGGGTGCCCCCCCAGTGGGGGTGGGGAGGGGGCAGGCAGGGGGGGTCTCCTGTTTTGGGGTGTCGGGGACCCGTCACCCCCCCCGAGGGTAATTTATGGGGATCATAATGAGGGGGGGAGGGGAAGGGGGGAGACGGGGGGGGTGTGAACTAAAAGGGGGGGTATGGGGTACCCCCTGGTGGTGGTTTTGGGGGTCCGGGGGGGGGTTGTCGCCCCTCTCCCCCCCTTTTTTTGGGGGTGTTTTCACGTTGTTGGGGGGAGGGGAACTGCTGGAATCGCGGTTTTTGGGACGAAATAAAAAGTTTTATTGATTTCCACATCCGGGTGTTTGTGTGTGGGGGGGGGAGGGGCCGGGGACCCCCATTTCGCCCCCTCCGGGGCGCGCGGGCAGCGCGGAGCCTGCAAGCCCCGCCTGGCTTCCCCTCCGCGGCCCCTGATTGGCCGCCGCGCCCCTTTGGCCACGCCCCTGTTGCCGGGCAGAGTTCGCCCGTTACGCGCACGTGACCGCGCCGCCGCAGCTCCCGCCCCCCCCGAGCGCTGATTGGCCAGCGCCCCCTCCCGCGCCGCCCTCCAACCACCAACGGCGCCTGCGCGCGCCGCAGCCAATCAGCGCCGAGCTCCCACCCCCGCGGCGCTACCGACCAATGAAAGCGAGCGCGGGAGGGCAGCGCGGCGGGGGGCGGGGCCGTGCGCGGCGGGGACCAATGGGCGTGCGGCGCGCGGCGGGCGGCAGCCAATGGGAGCGCGAGGGGGCAGATTTGAAGCGCTGAGGGGAAGGGGGGGGGGTCAGAGCGCGGCGGGGCCGGCGGCGGGTGAGGGGCTGCGGCCGGGCTTGGGGGCAAAACGGGGGGCCCAGGGGGGGTCCCTGGGTGTTGGGGGTCCCCAGGATGACGCTGTGTGTGTGTCCCCCCCCCAGAATGTCGCAGAAGGAGAACGTGAACCCCGCCCTGCCCAAGGTACGGGGGGGGGGGGTCTCCTCCTTTGGGGGGGTCCCCTCCTTACGGGTGTCCCCTTGAGGGGGGGGGGGACTTGGGGTGACGCCTTCCCCCCCCCCCCCCCCCCCCTCCCCCCCGTGCCCTGCAGTGTGGGGCGCTGCCCCCCCCCGGCCCCAAACGGGTCCCCCGCAAGGACCCCCCCGGCTTCGGAGCCCCCTGGGAAGGCCGCGACCCTGCCAGGTACGGGGGGGCCATGGGGGGGGGGGGGGGGTTGTTCCCCCCTCTGACACCCCCCCCCCTCACTCACACCCCCCCCTCCCCTCAGGAACCGGACGGGTCCCCCTGGAGCCCCCCGCCCTGCCCGCCCCTCCCCCACCCGTGTGAGTGACCGCGGGGGGGGGGGGGGGGGGGGGGCAAGGGGACCCCCGGGGGGAACCCCAAAACGGGGGGGGGTCTGGAAGAGGAGGGGGCAATGGGGGGGACCCCGAAATGGGGGTGGGAGGCAGTAGGAGGGGGGGCTCTAATCGGGGGGGGTCCCGGGCTGGGGGGTCCTTGGGGGGGGTCGTGACCCCGTGGGTGCCCCTGGGGGGGCTCCTTGGCTGCGGGGGGGGTCCCTGGGGGGGGTGTGTGTGTGTGTGTCCTGGAGTGAGGGGGGGTCCCTGTGGCTGGGGGTCCCTGGGGGGGGTCCCTGTGCTAGGGGTGCCCTGGGGAGGGGGTGTCCCTGTACCAGGGGTCCCTGTGCCCCTGAAGGAGCGTCCCTTGCCGGGGGGGTACCTGGGGGGGGTCCCTGTGCCGGGGGGGTGTCCCTGGGGTGGGTCCTGTGCTGAGGGGGGGTCCCTGGGGACGGGGGTCCCTGAGGAGGTCCCTGTGGTGGGGAGGTGTCCCTGGGGGTGCCCCTGGGGGGAGGTCCCCTGTGCTGGGGGGGGGGTCCCTATGCCGGGGGGTGGCTGGGGATGGCGTCCCCGGGGGTGGCCCTGGGGATGGGGTCCCCTGGGGGGGGGTCCCCGGGGATGGGGTCCCTGGGGGTGCCCTGCGGGGGTGCCCTGTGGGGATGTCCCCGGGGGTGGGGGTGCCCCGGGGATGGGGTCCCCGGGGGGGGGTCCCCGGGGATGGGGTCCCTGGGGGTGCCCTGTGGGGGTGTCCCCGGGGATGGGGTTGCCCCGGGGGTGGGGTGCCCCGGGGATGGGGTGCCCTGTGGGGGTGTCCCCCGCGGTGGGGGTCCCCGGGGGTGGGGTGTCCCCGGGGGTGGGGTGCCCCGGGGGTGGGGTCCCCGGGGATGGGGTCCCTGTGGGGGGTTCCCCGGGGGCGGGGTCCCGGGGGCGGTGCCGCTGACGCCCCCGCAGGCGGCGGCTGTCGCTCTCGGATTTCGAGGTGGGCCGCCCGCTGGGCCGCGGGAAGTTCGGGGCCGTGTTCCTGGCCCGCGAGCGCGGGTCCCGCCTGCTCGTGGCGCTCAAGGTGCTCTTCAAGTCCCAGCTGGAGCGCGAGGGCGTGGAGCATCAGCTGCGGCGGGAGATCGAGATCCAGGCGCACCTCCGGTGGGGGGGGGCAGGGGGATGGGGGGTCAGGGGATGGGGGGGGGGTGGGATGGGACAGGGGGTCACAGGGGATGGGGGGGGTCACAGGGATGGGGGGACAGGGGTGCAAAGGGGATGGGGGGGTTTACAGGGATTTGGGATCAGGGGGGGTTGGGGGAGTCAGGAGGGATGGGGGGCATAGGAATGGGGGGGGGGTTATAGGGACGGGGGAACCTGGGGAGAATGTGGGGGGGGGGGGGTGTCGCAGGGGGTCACAGGGATGGGGGAACCTGAGGAGAATGGGCAGGGGGGGTCACAGGGGGCAGGGGGTCATGGGGATGGGGGGTCATGGGGATGGGGGTGGGGTGGGATGGGACAGAGTCACAGGGGTGGGGGGGACCTTTGGGGGGGTTACAGGGGGGGAAAAGGTTTCATGGGGGATAGGGGGGCAGGGGGATGGGAGGGGTGATAAGGATTAGGGGGGACCTGGGGAGAATGGGGGGGGGTGGCACAGGGGGGCGGGGGTGCAAAGGGGATGGGGAGGTTACAGGGATTTAGGGGGGATGGGGGGGCATAGGGGGGACAGGGGTTTACAGGGGATTGGGGGGGTTATAGGGATGGGGGGGACCTGGGGAGAATGGGGGGGGTCACAGGGAATGGGGAGTGAGGGGGGGGTTGGGGGGGGCCACAGGGATGGGGGGTGGGGTGGGATGGGACAGGGGGTTACAGGGGATGGGGGGGAGGGGTTACAGGGATGGGGGAGCCAGGGGTGGTCACAGGGGGGACACGGGGTCAGGAGAGATGATTGGGGGGGGTCACAGGGATTGGGGTTCAGGGGGGACGTGGGGGGCACAGGGGAGACCAAGATCCAAGTGTACCTCGGGTGGGGGTGCACCTCTGGGGGGGGTCACAGGGATGGGGGTGTCATGGGGGGGTCCCAGAGCCCCTCAGCGAGTGCTGGTGGGTGACACTGGAGCAGGGGTGGGGTGGGGGTTGCTCCCAGACACCCCCCCCCAGTGTCTGTGGGGTGGCAGTGGGGGGGTCCCAGTGTGTGACAGTGCCCCCCCCCCAGACACCCCAATGTCCTCCGGCTCTACAATTACTTCCACGACCGCCGCCGCGTGTTCCTCATCCTGGAGTTCGCGCCCCGGGGGGAGCTCTACAAGGAGCTGCAGCGCTGCCGCCGCCTCGACGCCACCCGCACCGCCACGGTGGGCACCCCCACACACAGGGGGACCCCAAAAATCCCCACCCCCAGAAAGAGGGGACCCCCCCCAGATATGTGGGACAACACGCCTGAGCTGCCCCAGGCACCGGTCACCCCTGATGTGGGGGATTAGGGCCCCCCAAGATACTAGGCTACCCCTTTAACATGGGGGGCTGGCCCCCCCCAAACTCCCCTGATAGAGGGGTACCCCAAAAATTCCCCCCTAAAAGAAGGGACCCCCCCCCAGATATGGGGGTGGGACCCCTGAGCTGCCCTAGGCACTGGTCATCCCTGATGTGGGGGATTGGGTACCCCCCAACATGGGAGTCTGAGCCCCCCCAGATATTGGGGACCTCCCTGAAAGAGGGGTACCCCAAAAATCCCCCCTAAAAGGAACCACCCCAGATATGGGGGACAACACCCCTGAGCTGCCCCAGGCACCGGTCACCCCTGACATGGGGGTTTGGGGCTCCCTCAGATATTGGGGTCCCTCCTAGCATGGGGGTCTGAGCCCCCTGAAGTCATCCAGATATTGCGGACCCCCTTGATAAAAGGGCACCCCTAAAATTCCCCCCCTAAAAGAGAGGACCCCCAGATATGTGAGGGGGAGCCCTGAGCTGCCGCAGGGTCACCCTCAGGCCCAGGTGATTGGGGGCCCCCTGACAGAGGGGTACCCCAAAAATCCCTCCCAGATACAGGAGGCATCACCCCTGAGCTGCCCCAGCCACCAGTCAGTGCTGACATGGGGGCTTAGGGCCCCCCCAGATATTAGGGTCTCCCCCCTAACAGGGGGGGCTACATCCCCCCCAACCCCCCCAGCATCGGGACTCCCCCTGACAGAGGGGTACCCCCAAAAGTCCCCCCAGATAAGAGGTGCAAAACCCCTCAGCTGCCCTAGGCACCAGTCATCCTTGACATGGGGGCTTGAGGCCCCCCCAGATATTGGGGTCTCCCCCAACATGGGGGTCTGGGCCCCCCAACTTCACATGACAGAGGGGTACCCCAAAACCGCCTCCCAGAAGAGGGGACCCCCAGATATGGGGCTGGGACCCCCGAGCTGCCCCAGGCACGGGGGGCACACGGGGGGACCCAGGGAGGTGGGGGGGGGGGTTGGGGACCCCCGGGAGGTTTTGGGGCCCCCGGGTGAGTTTCGGGGTGCCCCCAGCTGATGGAGGAGCTGGCAGACGCGCTGCTGTACTGCCACAGCCGGCAGGTGATCCACCGGGACATCAAACCCGAGAACCTGCTGCTGGGGCTGCGCGGGGAGCTCAAGATCGCCGACTTCGGGTGGTCCGTGCACGCCCCCTCCCTGCGGTACGGCCCGGGGGGGGACCGGGGGGGGGGGCTGGGGGTCCCTATGGGGCTGGGGGGAGTCCTTATGGGGCTGGGGAGCCCGAAAGGGGGGCTCTTTGGAGGTCCCTATGGGGCTGGGGGGGTCTGTAGGGGTCCTTATGGGGCTGGGGAGCCCAAAGGGGAGACTCTATGGGGGTCCCTATGTGGATGGAGGGGCTCTGGGGGCGGGGGGTCTATGGGGTCCCTGTGGGGCTGGGAGGGCTCTGGGGGGGTCCTATAGGGTCCCCATAGGGTTGGAGGGGGAGCCTCCCCCATAGAGCTGGAGGGGGCTCTATGGGGGTCACTATGGGGTGAGGGGGCTCTGTGGGGGGGCTTTATGGGGGTCCCCTTTGGGGTCCCTATGGGGCTGGAGGGCCTCTATGGGGGGCTCTATGGGGATGGGGGGTGCTCTGGGGGCGGTCCCTATGGGACTGGGGAGTTGCTATGGGGTGGGTGGGGGGCTCTATAGGGGTCCCTGTGGGGCTGGGGGGGGCTCTGGGGTGGGGGCTCTACAAGCCTGGGGGGATCACACCCCACCCTCCCCCCCATAATGAGATGCACCCCCCAATATTGAGGTACCCCCCCCAACAAGTGACTTCCTGGGTCCCCCCCCATAATGAAACCCCCCCTGAGTGCCCCCCCATAACAAGACACACACACCCACACCCCAAGTGCCCCCCCCCCATAATGAGACACCCCCTCCCCGAGTCCCCCCCCCCAGTGAGAGCCCCCGCCTTTCCCATGACGCCCTCCCCAGCAATAGGGGGGGAACCCCATTACCGGGGGGGCCCTCATTACTGGGGGAGGTGTGCTCACCCTAATATGGGGGAGCTCATTCTTGGGGTCCCCCAGGCGGCGCACGCTGTGCGGGACCCTCGATTA
>JAQJZH010000058.1:0-33236 GCA_028020825.1 Podargus strigoides
CGGTTTTTGGGGTACCCCCCTAGGGGTCTTGGAGTCCCCTCTGAGAGTGTGGTACCCCCCCACAGGGTGTTGGGGGTCACCTCCAGGGTTCAGCAGTTCCCCCCCCTCAGGTTTTGTGGTGTCCCACAGGTTTTGGGGGGGTTCCCCCCTGTTTTGGGGTGCAGGTGGGTTTTGGGGTGCCCCCTAGGGGTTTATGGGTCCCCCGGGTTTTGGGGTACCCCCCTAGGGGTTTTGGGGTCCCCTCTGAGATTGTGGTGCCCCCCCCAGGGTGTTGGGGGTCACCTCCAGGGTTCAGCAGTTCCCCCCCCCCCCAGGTTTTGGGGTGTCCCATGGGTTTTGGGGGTTTCCCCAGGTTTTGGGGGGGTTCCCCCCCTGTTCTGGGGTGCAGGTGGGTTTTGGGGTGCCCCCTAGGGGTTTTGGGGTCCCCCCGGGTTTTGGGGTACAAGTGAGTTTTGGGGTGCCCCCCTAGGGGTTTTGGGGTGCCCCCTAGGGGTTTTGGGGTACCCCCCTAGGGGTTTTGGGGTCCCCTCTGAGATTGTGGTGCCCACCCCAGGGTGTTGGGGGTCACCTCCAGGGTTCAGCAGTTTCCCCCCCCCCCCAGGTTTTGGGGTGTCCCACGGGTCTGGGGGCTCCCCCCATGTTTTGGGGCTCCCCGCTCAGTTTCAGGGTTCAGGTGGGGCGGGGGGGGGCGAAGAAGGGGAGCCCCCGGACGAAGGTGTCGAGGCGGCTGCGGAAGAGCTCGCTCTGCACCGGCTCCCGGGGGGGGCACAGGGGGTTCTTCACCACCAGCTCCACGAACAGCTGCGGGGCGACACCCCGAAATCGGGGATCCCATCACCCCAAAAATGGGAACCCCCCCATCACCCCCAAACCAGGGAACCCATCACCCCAAAATCAGGGATCCCATCACCCCCAAACCGGGCACCCCCCATCACCCCCAAACCAGGGAACCCATCACCCCGAAATCGGGGACCCCGTCACCCCCAAACCGGGCACACCCCCATCACCCCGAAATCGGGGATCCATCACCCCCAAAAATGGGCACCCCCATCACCCCCAAGCCGGGGACCCCCTGTCATCCCCCAAACTGGGCACACCCCCATCACCCCCAAACCGGGGAACCCATCACCCCAAAATCGGGGACCCCCATCACCCCAAAAATGGAGATCTCCCCACTACCCCAAACCAGGGACCTCCCATCACCCCAAAACCGGGGACCCCCCCTATTACCCTGAAAACGGGGACCCCTCCATCACCCCAAAAGTGGGGACCCCCCTATCACCCCCAAACTGGGGATCCCCCTGTCACCCCAAAAGTGGGAACCCCTCCATCACCCCCAAACCAGAAACCCCCCGTCACCCCAAAACTGGGGACGCCCCCACCCCAAAATCGGGACCCCCCCCCGAACCAGTCACCCCCACATGGGGGTTTTGGGGTGCAGGGGCGGTGGGTGGGGTTCAGGGTGGTTTTGGGGTGCAGTGGGGAGGTTTTGGGGTTCAGGAGGGTTTCGGGGTGCAGTGGGGGGGTTCAGGTTTTGGGCTGCCCTCACGTTGCTGCAGAGCCCTCCTGGGTGACACCCACAGGTTTGGTGGGGTGTAGGGGAGGTTTTGGGGTTCAGGGCGGGTTTTGGGGTGCAGTGGGGGGATTTTGGGGTTCAGGAGGGTTTGGGGGTTCAGGTTTTGGGGTGCCCTCACATTGCCACGGAGCCCTCAGGACCTCCTGGGTGATGCCCACAGGTTTGGTGGGGCCGGGGGGGGGTTGGGGTTCAGGGTGGAGTTTGGGGTACAGTGGGGAGGTTTTGGGGTTCAGGGCATATTTTGGGTTCGGTGTGAGTGTTTTGGGGTGCACGAGGGTTTCAGGGTGCAGTGGGGGGTGCAGTGGGGGGGGTTCAGGTTTTGGGGTGCCCTCACGTTGCTGCAGAGCCCTCCGGGTGACACCCACAGGTTTGGTGGGGTGGGGGGTTCAGCGGGGGGGTTTTGGGGTTCAGGGCGGGTTTTGGGGTGCACTGGGGGGTGCAGTGGGGGGGTTCAGGTTTTGGGGTGCCCTCACGTTGCTGCAGAGCCCTCCTGGGTGACGCCCACAGGTTTGGTGGGATGGGGGGTTCAGCTGGGGGGTTTTGAGGTTCGGGGCAGGTTTGGGGGTTCGGGGCGGGTTTGGGGGTACAATGGGGGGTGCAGTGGGGGGGTTCAGGTTTTGGGGTGCCCTCACGTTGCTGCAGAGCCCTCCTGGTTGACGCCCACAGGTTTGGTGGGGTGGGGGGTTCAGCGGGGGGGGGTTGGGGTTCAGGAGGGTTTTGGGGTGCGATGGGGGGTGCAGTGGGGGGGTTCAGGTTTTGGGGTGCCCTCATTGCCATGGAGCCCTCAGGACCTCCTGGGTGACGCTTCCAGGTTTGGTGGGGTGGGGGGTTCAGCGGGGGGGGTTTGGGGTTCGGGGCGGGTTTGGGGGTTCGGGGCGGGTTTTGGGGTGCGATGGGGGGTGCAGGGGGGGGGGTCAGGTTTTGGGGTGCCCTCACGTTGCTGTAGATGTGCCGCAGCGCCTCGCGGGCCGAGGGCACCCCCGGGTCGGTGCTGAGCGCCAGCCGCAGCCCGCTCGGCGTCTCCAGGTAGTGCAGGCGGTAGCGGCTGGTGTGGAAGGAGAGGAACCCCTCCCGCCTGCACCCCGACATCAGCGGGCACCCCGAAACCCGCTGGGACCCCCCAACACCCCCAGGAGCCCCACACGCCCACAGGGACCCCTCCATAACCCCAGGGACCCCCCATATCGCCCAGGGACCCCCCAAAACCCCGGGACTCCCCCATATCCCCTGGGACCCCCCAAAACTCCCAGGGAACCCCCAATTTCCCCACAGCCCCCCCATACCCCCTGGGACCCCCTCCATAAACCCCAGGGACCCCAAAACTGACCAGGGCCCCCCCAAATCCCCCAGGGGCCCCCCAAAACCCCCAGAACCCCCCCACACGCCCAGGGACCCCTCCATAACCCCAGGAACCCCCCAAAACCTCTGGGACCCCCCCCAAATCCCCTGGGACCCCCAAAACTGACCAGGGCCCCCCCAAACCCCTGGGACCCCCCCCATATCCCCCAGAGTCCCCCCAAATTCCAGAAACCCCCAACGCTGAGCAGGGTCACCCCAAAACCCCCAGGACCCCCCCATATCCCCCAGGGACCCCAAAAACCCCCGGGACCCCCCAGACCCCCAGGGACCCCTCCATAACCCCAGGGACCCCTCGATACCCCCTGGGACCCCCCAAAACCCCCAGGGACCCCCCCATATCCCCGACAGCCCCCCCATACCCCCTGGGACCTCTCCATAAACCCCATGGACCCCAAAACTGACCAGGGCCCCCCCCAATTCCCAGGGGGCCCCCATATCCCCAGGAAACCCCAAAACTGATGAGGGCCCCCAAAACCCCTGGGACCCCCCCCATACCCCCAACGGCCCCCCAACACTGACCAGGGCCCCCCAAATCCCCCCTGGGGTCCCCTCTGGGGTCCCCTTGTGCCCCCCCCAGGATCCCCCAAAATCTGGGGACCCCCCCAATTCCTTACCCAGGGACCCCCTGTGCCCTTCTTAGCACCCCCCCATACACTGGGGTCCCCCAAATGCCCCCTGGGGTCCCCTTTGGGTTCTTTTGGGGTCCCCCAGGGTCCCCCCAAAATCTGGGGACCCCCCCAACCCCTCCCCCCCAATTCCTTACCCAGGGACCCCCCTGTGCCCTTCTTAGCACCCCCCCATACACTGGGATCCCCTCTGGGTTCTTTTGGGGTCCCCCAGGGTCCCCCCAAAATCTGGGGTCCCCCCAAAATCTGGGGACCCCCCCAATTCCTTACCCAGGGCCCCCCCCATGCCCTTCTTAGCACCCCCCCATACACTGGGGTCCCCCCAAATGCCCCCTGGGTGCCCCTCTCGGTTCTTTTGGGGTCCCCCAGGGTCCCCCCAAAATCTGGGGTCCCCCCAATCTGGGCCCCCCCCCAGTTCCTTACCCAGGGACCCCCCGTGCCCTTCTTAGCACCCCCCCATACACTGGGATCCCTCTGGGTTCTTTTGGGGTCCGCCAAGGTCCCCCCAAAATCTGGGGTCCCCCCAAATCTGGGGTCCCCCCCCAACCTGGGGTCCCCCAGTTCCTCACATGTCGGTGGGGCTCATCTTGGCCACGAAGGAGCGGAGGGAGAACAGCATCCCGAACATCAGCTTGAACTCCTGCGGGGTCGGGGCGCAGTTTGGGGGGGCAGGGGGGTTTGGGGGTTCAGGGGGGGTTGGGGTACAGTGGGGGGGTTTGGGGGTTCAGGGGGGGTTGGGGTGCAGTTTGGGGGTGCAGGGGGGTCTGGGGATTCAGGGAGGTTTTGAGGTGCAGTGGGGGGGTTGGGGTTCAGAGTGTTTGGGGGTTCAGGGGGTTTTGGGGTGCAAGTGGGGGATTCAGGGGGTTTGGGGGGTTTTGGGGTTCAGGGGATTTGGAGGTTCGGGGGTTTTGGGGTGCAGTTTGGGGGTACAGGGGGGTTGGGGGTTTCAGGGGGGTTGGGGTGCAGTGGGGGGTCTGGGGGTTCAGGGGGGTTTGGGGTGCAGTTTGGGGGGTACAGGGGGTTTGGGGGTTCAGGGGGTTTGGGGGTTCAGGGGGGGTTGGGGTGCAAGTGGGGGATTCAGGGGGTTTGGGGGAGTTGGGGGTTTTGGGGTGCAGTTTGAGGGTGCAGGGGGTTTGGGGGTTCAGGGGGGATTTGGGGGTGCAGGGGGGTCTGGGGATTCAGGGAGGTTTTGAGGTGCAGTGGGGGGGTTTGGGGGTTCAGGGGGTTTGGGGGTTCAGGGGGGGTTGGGGTGCAAGTGGGGGATTCAGGGGGTTTGGGGGGGTTTTGGGGTTCAGGGGATTTGGAGGTTCGGGGGTTTTGGGGTGCAGTTTGGGGGTACAAGGGGGTTTGGGGGTTCAGGGGGGTTGGGGTGCAGTGGGGGGTCTGGGGGTTCAGGGGGGTTTGGGGTGCAGTTTGGGGGTACAGGGGGATTTGGGGTTCAGGGGGGGTTGGGGTGCAGTTCGGGGGTACAGGGGTTTGGGGGTTCAGGGGATTTTGGGGGTTCAGGGGGGTTGGGGGTTGAGGGGTTTGGGGGTGCAGGGTGGTTGGGTTGGGGGGTCAGAGGGTTTTGGGGTTCAGGGGGAGTTTGGGGTGCAGGGGGGGTTGGTTTGGGAGTTCAGGGAGGTTTGGGGGTTCATGGAGGTTTGGGGTACCGGTGGGGTTTGGGGGTTCAGGGGGTTTGGGGGTGCAAGTGGGGGGCTCAGGGAGGATTTGGGGGTTCAGGGAGATTTTGGGGTGCAGTTTAGGGGTGCAGTGGTGGGGTTTGGGGGTGCAGGGTGGGGGTGCAGTGGGGGGATTTGGGGCTTCAGGGGGAATTTGGGGGTTCAGAGGGGTTTTGGGGTGCAGTGGGGGAGTCCTAAGTTTTGGGGTGCAGTGGGGGGATTCACGGGGGACACGGACACACACACACACCCATTGCCAGCCCCCCATAACCCTTTGTCCCCCCCCATCCCCCCTGCCCCCCAATAACCCCCCCCATCCCCCCCCCCCCCCCAAATCCCCCTGCACCCAAAACCTCCTCCTTGGGGATCCCCGCCTGCCGCCGCCGGTGCCACTCGCTGTAGTGCAGACACGTCCCCCCCCGGTCGAAGATGTACAGGTTGTGGATCGTCATCTGGGGGGACCCCAAAACTGGGGGGGACCCCAAAACTCGGGGGACCCCAAAACCCAGGGGGGACCCCAATCCCATGGGGGGACCCACAAATCCCACGGAGTAGTGATGCCTGGGGGGGGGGGGGGGGCTAAACCCCAGACCCCTACAGGGGATCCCCCAAACACCTTGCAGGGCCCCCAAAACTCGTGGGGGGACCCCAAAATTTATGGAGGACCCCAAAACCTGGGGGGGACCCCGAATCCTGTGCGGGGACCCCAAATCCCACAGGGAGCCCAAGCCTGGGGGGGGCCCTATACCTCAGACCCCTACAGGGGATCCCCCAAACCCCATGGGGGACCCCAAAACTCGTGGGGGACCCCAAAACCCAGGGGGGACCTAAAAATCCCATGGGGGGACCGCTAAATCCCACAGGGAATCCAAGCCCGGGGGGGGGGGGCCTAAACCCCACACATCACAGGGGATCCCCCAAACCCCATGGAGGGGACCCCAAATCTGGGGGGGACCCCAAAAGCTGGAGGGGTCCCCAAATCCCATGGGGGGACCCACAAATCCCACAGAGTGGTGACGCCTGGCGGGGGGGGGTCTAAACCCCAGACTCCTACAGGGGATCCCCCAAACGCCTTGGGGGGACCCCAAAACTCGTGGGGGACCCCAAAAGCTGGAGGGGACCCCAAAACCCCACAGGGACCCCCAAATCCCACAGGGAACCCAAGCCCAGGGGAGCCCTAAACCCCACACATCACAGGGGATCCCCCAAACCCCATGGGGGACCCCAAATCTGGGGGGACCCCAAAACCTAGGGGTGACCCCAAATCCCATGGGGGGACCCACAAATCCCACAGAGTAGTGACGCCTGGGGGGGGGGGGGGGCTAAACCCCAGACCCCCACAGGGGATCCCCCAAACCCCAGGGGGGGAACCCAAAAACTCGTGGGGGGACCCCAAAACCCCACAGGGACCCCCAAATCTCACAGGGGACCCAAGCCCAGGGGGTCCCTAAACCTCACAAGGATCCTAAGGGGGAGGGGGACCCCAAATCCCATGGGGGGACCCCAAGATTTGGGGGGGGGGGGGGGGGGAGGCCCAGACCCCACGCAGAGCCCCCAAACCCCAGGGGGCCCAAATGGGGGGGGGAACCACACCCGGGGGGGGATCCCCCAAACCCCACTGGCATCCCAGTGTCCCCCAGTACCTCCCAGTGCCCCCCAGTGCCCCCCAGCACCCCCCAGTGCCCCCCAGTGCCTCCCAGTGCCTCCCAGTGCCCCCAGTGCCTCCCAGTGCCCCTCACCACCCCCCCCCCGGTCCCCGTTACCGCCTCACCTCGCCAAGATGGCGGCCGCGAGGGGCGGGCTCAGGGAGGGGGCGTGGCCAGGGGGAGGGGGCGTGGTCAGAGCACTGAGGGGGCGTGGCCAGGACTATGAGGCTGCGCCGTCAGGGCCGGGAGGGGGCGTGGCCAGGGGAGGGAGGGGGCGTGGCCACAGGGTGTAGGGGCGGGGCGGGGGGCGGGGCCCGCGCGGTGATTGACAGGCGCGGCGCTGCGGTGCTGAGAGCGGGGGAGGGAGGGGATTGAAGCCCCATTTTGGGGCACATTGGGGCGGTTTTGGGGTCCCGATGGAAACGGGGGGGGGGGAGAGAAGGGGGGGGGGGGGAGGGGCAAAGGCCACCACTGCAAGCGGGGGTGCGGAGGGGCCGAAAGTCCCCGTATGTGTCGGCCCCCCCCCCCATGTCCCCTTCGTGGCCCGCCCCCCCCCCCCCCCCCCCCCCCCCACATGCCCCCCCCCTCCCCCGTGTCCCCCCGTGACCTCCATCCCCCCCCACCCCCAGCGCCCCCACAGTGACACCCCCCCCCCCCCCCACGTGTGTCCCTGTCACCGTGTCCCAGCCTCACCCCTCCCCCCCCCCGTTAAGCTGATTACACCCACGGGGGGGGGGGGGGGGGAAGGGGGGATTAGGGCCCCCCCCCCCCCCCCCCCCCGCTGAGGCCGCACACGGGTGTTGGTGGGCCGTGGGGGCACCCTGGGGGCAATCGCCGTGTGGGGGGACCCAGGAATCCGGGGGGGGGTCAACGGCCCCCACCCCCACCCCGCAGCACCCCCCCCCCTCCCCACCGGGACCTGGGAACAGGTAAGGGACCCCCCCACACACCCCACCCGCACCCCCCCACGGCCTCCCACACACCCCCCGGTGTCCCCCCCCCCCCCCAGTACCTGGGTCCCCTATGGGGGTGTTGGGGTCCCCCCCCCCCCCCGCACACATGAGACCCCCCTGGACCCCTGGGTCCCCTTTTGGGGTCCCCCCCCAACACCTGGGTCCCCTATGGGGGTGCTGGGGTCCCCCCCCAGTCACCTCAGACTCCCCTGGACCCCCTTTGGGGCACCCCCCCGGACACCTGAGACCCCCCCGAACGCCTGGACCCCCTATTGGGGTCCCCCCCTTATACCTGGGTCCCCTATGGGGGTGTTGGGACCTCCCCAGACACCTGATACCCCCCCTGGATCCCTGGGTCCCCTTTTGGCCCCCCCCCCAATACCTGGGTCCCCTTTTGGGGCCCCCCCTGGACACCTGAGACCCTCCTGGACCCCCTATTGGGGTCCCCCCCCAATACCTGGGTCCACTATGGGGGTGTTGGGGTCCCCCCGGACACCTGGGACCCCCCCGGACCCCTGGGTCCTCTATTGGCCCCTGCCCCCCCAATACCTGGGTCCCCTATGGGGGTGTTGGGACCCCCCCCGGACACCTGAGACCCCCCCCTGGATCCCTGGGTCCCCTTTTGGGTCCCCCCCCAGAACACCTGAGACCCCCCCCCCAAACCCCTCTACCCCCTATAGGGGCCCCCCCCAATACCTGGGTCCCCTATGGGGGTGTTGGGACCCCCCCGGACACCTGAGACCCCCCCCGGATCCCTGTGTCGCCTATTGGGGCCCCCCCCCGGAAAACATGGACCCCCTATTGGGGTCCCCCCCCAATGCCTGGGTCCCTTGTGGGGGTGTTGGGGTCCCCCTGTGGACACCTGAGACCCCCCCGGACCCCTGGGTCCCTTTTTGGGGCCCCCCTTGGACACCTGACACCCCTCTGGACCCCCTATCGCCCCCCCCCCCAGTACCTGGGTCTCCTATGGGGGTGTTGGGGTCCCCCCCCCGGACACTTGAGACCCCCCCGGACCCCTGGGTCCCCTTTTGGGTCCCCCCCCCCAATACCTGGGTCCCCTCTGGGGGGATTGGGGACCCCCCCCGACGCCTGGATCCCTTTTTGGGGTCCCCCCCCGAGTACCTGGGACCCCCCCACGGGGGCTGGAGGTGCCAGAAATAACTGGGGGGGGGGAGGGGGGGGATTATGGCACTGGGACACGGGGGGGGGGGACACAGGACACTGAGGACGGGACACCGGATGGGGGGGGGCACCCTGTGGGGGTGACATGGGGGGGTGTCACAGGGTGGGGGTGTCACGGTGGGGGGTGTCTCAGGGTGGGGGTGTCGCAGGGTGGGGGTGTCACGGGGGGGGTGACACTGAGGTGTCTTTGCCCCCCCCCCCCCCCCCGGCCCCACACGTGGCCCCGCCCCCGCTGTGTGTGTGGGATAATCCCGGTTTTACCCCCCCTCCCCCCATCCCGGGATTAATGGGGCCGCAGGGCATGATGGGAGCGGGGGGAGGGGTCATCCGGACCCCCCCACCCCCCCACACTATCAGCCCCCCTCTCCCACAGGTGGTGGCCCCCCCATCCCCGTCCCACCATGGTGACGTCGCCAGACCCCAGCGGACCCCCCCAGCTCCTCCCCAGGGCCTGAGGACCCCTCCCCCACCTCGTCCCCAACGTCCCCAACGTCCCCATCCCCCCCGGGACCATGCGGGCCCCCCGTGGCAGCGCCCACGGGGACATCGCCCTTGGGGGCATCTCCCATGGTGACATCACCCATGGTGGCATCTCCCGTGGTGGCATCTCCCTTGGTGACATCTCCCGTGGTGGCGTTGCCCGTGGTGACATCTCCCATGGTGGCATCTTCCATGGTGGCATCTCCTGTGGTGACATCTCCCATGGTGACATCGCCCTTGGTGGCACCTCTTGCCGTGACATCTCCTGCCGTGACATCGCCCCCGCTGGCAGCGTCCCCGGTGACATTTTTCATGATGTGTCCCCTGGTGGTGGCACCTCCCTTAATGCCATCGCCCAGGCTGGTGGCATCTCCCAGAACAGTGACACCTCCCACAGTGGTGGCAGCTCCCACACTGGCATCTCCCATGGTGGCATCTCCCACAGCCATGATGTCACCCGAAACAATGACATCACCCATGATGGCACGTCTCACGGTGGTGACACCTCCCATGGTGGCATCTCCCACGATGTCACCTCCCACAGTGGTGGCATCTCCTGTGGTGGCACGTCCCATGGTGGCATCTCCCACAGTGGTGACACCTCCTATGGTGGCACCTCCTATGGTGGCATCTCTCGTGGTGGCATCTCCCATAGCCATGGTGTCACCCAAACCAATGGCATCTCCCACGATGTCACCTCCCACAGTGGTGGCATCTCCCCCCATGGTGGCATCTCCCCCCATGGTGGTGACACCTCCCATGGTGGTACCTCCCATGGTGGCATCTCCCACAATGGCACCTCCCATGGTGGCACCTCCCATGGTGGCACCTGCCACAGTGGCATCTCCCACAGTGGTGGCACCTCCCATGGTGGCACCTCCCATGGTGGCATCTCCCACAATGGCACCTCCCATGGTGGCACCTGCCACGGTGGCATCTCCCACAGTGGTGGCACCTCCCATGGTGGCATCTCCCACAATGGCACCTCCTGTGGTGGCACCTCCTGTGGTGGCACCTCCCATGGTGGCACCTCCCATGGTGGCATCTCCCACAATGGCACCTCTCGTGGTGGCATCTCCCATGGTGGCACCTCCCATGGTGGCATCTCCCACAATGGCACCTCTCGTGGTGGCACCTCCCGTGGTGGCATCTCCCCCCATGGTGGTGTCACCTCCCATGGTGGCACCTCCCATGGTGACCCCTCCCAAACCGTCCCCTCCCGCCACGTCCCCACCGCCTTCCTCCTCCGCCTCTCCCACCACCCCCGGTGGCCCCCCCACCTCCTCCTCCTCCTCCTCCTCCTCCTCCTCTGCCCTCCCCCCACCCACGAGGCCACCTTCAAGGTGGGGGTGATGGGTCCCTGGGCCTGTGACCCCCTCCTGGCCCGGGCGCTGCCCGAGGTGGCCTCGCGCCTGGCCGTCACCCGCCTCAACCGCGACCCGGCCCTGAGCCAGGGCTACTGGTGGGAGGCGGTGGTGGTGGCCGAGGCGTGCCGCGCGCCCCAGGCTGTGACGGCGCTGCTCAGCACCGAGCGCCACGTCACCGGGCTGGTGGGACCCCTCAACCCGGCCACCTGCGGCACCGCCGGGCTCCTGGCCACCGCCTGGAACAAGCCCTTGGTGTCCTGGGGGTGCCTGGGGGACGTGGAAGGGTTGGCCACCTTGGTCACCCCCCTGCCCGACCCCGCCGGCGTCCTCCACGCCGTCCTCCGCTTCTTCCGCTGGGCGCACGTGGCCGTGGTCACCGCCCCGGGGGACCTGTGGCGCGAGGTGGGCCAGGGGGTGGCCCAGGAGCTGCGGGCGCGGGGGCTCCCCGTCACCGTGGTGGCCGCCGCCGGCAGCCGGGAGGACGAGGCCGAGGAGGCGCTGAGGAGGGTGCAGGGCGCCGACGGCGTCAGAGGTGAGCGGGGGGGGTGGGGTGGGGATGGAGATGGGTGGGGATGGATGGAGGTGGAGATGGATGGAGATGATGGAGGGATGGAGATGGAGGGAGATGGAGATGGATGGAGATGATGGAGGGATGGAGATGGAGGGAGGTAGCTGGATGGCAATGGAGGGATGGAGATGGGTGGAGATGAAGGGATGGAGCTGGAGGGAGATGGAGGGATGGAGATGGAGGGAGATGGAAGGATGGAGATGGAGGGATGGAGATGGAGGGATGGAGATGGAGGGAGATGGATGGAGATGGAGGGAGATGGAGGGATGCGGTTGGAGAGAAGTGGGCATGGATGGGGCTGGATGGAGGATGGATGCAGGAGGGCGAGGAAGGCTGGGTGGAGATGGTGGTGATGGGTGGGTGGAGGAAGGATGGGTGGAGATGGTGAGCGTGGATGGATGGAGGAAGGGTGGATGGATGGGTGGATGATGTCAGCATGGATGGGCGCGGATGGATTGATGGAGGAAGGGGAGGAAGGCCGGGTGGAGAGGGAGGAGGTGGCCATGGGTGGATGGAGGTGGCGGGTGTGGGCGGGGTGTCCCCAACGCGTCCCCCGTGCCCCGCAGTGGTGGTGATGTGCATGCACTCGGTGCTGCTGGGCGGCGAGGAGCAGCGGGTGCTCCTGGAGACGGCCCAGGACATGGGCATGGCCGACGGCTCCTTCGTCTTCATCCCCTACGACGCCCTCACCTTCCCCCTCCCCCACCACCTCCCCTACCCCGCCCTGGCCAACAACACCAAACTGCGCCAGGCCTACGACGCCGTCCTCACCATCACCATCGACTCGCCCGATGTCACCTTCCACGAGGCCCTCGGCCGCGCCAAGGAGACCTACGAGGTCCCCGCGCACGTCAACCCCACGCAGGTGGGTGGGGGGCACCTCCACGGGGTTGGGGACATCTCCATGGCGTTGGAGGAACCTCTGTGGGGTTGAGGGACACCTCCATGGGGTCAGGGACATCTCCATGGGTTTGGGGGGCACCTCCAGGGGGTGGGGGACATCTCCATGGGGTTGAGATGTCAATGACCACCAGAGTTGGGTGGAGGTGGCCATGGCCACTGTCCCCATGGCCCCTGGAGCAGCTGGTGTCCCCTTGTGTCCCCTCCTCCACCACCTCTTCTCCCCCCCCCACAGGTCCACCCCCTTTTCGCCACCATCTACAACTCCATCTACTTCCTGGCCACGGCGGTGGAGGCCACGCGGCGCGGTGGCCGCTGGGTGACGGGGACCACGGTGGCCAACCACGCCCGCGACTTTCGCCTGGAGGGCTTCTGCCAACCCTTCTCCGTCACCGAGGACGGGGACGTCAGCGTCCCCTACGTGGTGCTGGACACGGATGGCAAAGGCGACCGGTTGTGGCCGGTCTACGGGCTGGAACCGGGCACGAGGGGCTTGGGCTACCGTGGCCACAGCGTCCACTGGCCACGCAGCTCCAGCCCCGGCACCGACGCCGGGTGTTGGTTCGAGTCCGGTTCCATCTGCAACGGGGGTGAGTGGGGACCAGAGGTGGCCACGGGGGTCCATGGTGGGTGTCCGTGGCCATGAACAGTCATCAGTGGCCATGGGTGAGGAGAGGTGGCCACGGGTGATGGACCATGACCATGGGGGACTGTAGGTGTCCATGGGGGACCATGGTGGGTGTCCGTGGCCATGAGTAGTCATTGGTGGCCATGGGTGATGGGAGATGGCCACACGGGACTGTGGTGGCTGTCCGTGGCCATGAGCAGTCATCGGTGGCCATGGGTGATGGAAGGTGGCCATGGGGGACCGGAGGTGTCCATGGGGGACTGTGGTGGGCCTCCATGGCCATGAGCAGTCATCAGTGGCCACGGGGGACCAGAGATGGCCACGAGGGGACCATGGTGGGTGTCTGTGGCCATGAGTAGTCATTGGTGGCCACGGGTGATGGGAGGTGGCCATGGGGGACCATGATGGGCCTCCATGTCCATGAGCACTCATTGGTGGCCATGGGTGATGGGAGGTGGCCACAGTTGACTGTAGGTGGCCATGGGTGACCGTAGGTGGCCATGGGGGACCATGGTGGTCATCCCTGACCATGACCAGTTGTAGGAGGCCAGGGCTGACCAGTGGTGGCCTCAGATGACCACGATGGGCATCCATGACCATAAGCAGTGTCCATGGGTGGCCTTGGATTCCTCGTGGCCCCGCCATGGATGGCCCTGGGTGGCTCCTCTGGGCCACGCCCCCCCTGTCACCCCCTCCCTCTCTCCACACAGGGGTGGACGCCACCTTCCTCCTCTTCATCCTCCTCGTCATCTCCGCCCTGGCTGCGGTGGGCGCTGCCCTCGCC
Source organism: Podargus strigoides (assembly GCA_028020825.1). NCBI lineage: Eukaryota > Metazoa > Chordata > Aves > Caprimulgiformes > Podargidae > Podargus > Podargus strigoides. Next base: position 13,731 of record JAQJZH010000058.1, read on the forward strand.
TGCTTCATCAGGTGGGTGCCACCACCTTGGGGTGCTGTGGGGCCTGGGAGGGGGACACCTTGGGGACCTTGGGGGTCTCTGCGGTGGCATCTCAGCAGCTCCCGTGTCCCCTCCCTGCAGGCGCCGCATCCAGCAGGCCCAGCTGATGAAGGGGCCCAACAAGATCATCCTCACCATGGAGGACCTGACCTTCATCAACACCCACAGCAGCAAGCGGGTGAGGGGCGGGAGGGGACACTGCTGTGGTGGCCACGTTGGCTCAGGGACTCTGGTGGCCCCAGAGGTAGCTGGAGAGGAGACCCTGAAGTCTGCACTTGGCCTTGGAAGGAGAACTCTGGGCTGGTGGGACCCCATGGGTGACGTCCCCATGGCTGGGGGTTTTCCTCATAGCCCAGCTGGCCTCGGGCCGGAGACCTACGGACTGTGAGGTCCCCGTGGGTGACATCTCCAGTGTCCCTGTGGCCTAAGGTGGTCCCTGTGACCAAGATCTGCCTTGGGAGATGACCTATAGGGTGGTGGGTTTCCATGGGTGACGTGTCCCAATGGGTGACGTGACCCCATGGCCTGAGATGTGTCCCAGTGGGTGATGTGTCCCCGTGAGCAGTGTGTCCCTGTGGGCAAAGTGTCCCCGTGGCTTGAGGTGTGTCCCAATGGGTGACGTATCCCCATTGGCAATATGTCCCTATGGGTGACGTGTCCCCGTGGCTGATGTGTCCCCATGGCCTGAGGTCTCCCCTCTCCCTTCCCTGGGAGAAGATCCATGTGCTGGTGGGTCCCCATGGGTGACGTGTCCCTGTGGCCTGAGGTGTGTCCTAGTGGGTGATGTGTCCCTGTGGGTGATGATGTGTCCCCATGGGCAATGTGTCCCCGTGGGTGATGTGTCCCTGTGGCTTGAGGTGTGTCCCTGTGGGTGTTCACGTGTCCCTGTGGCTGACGTGTCCCCATGGCTTGAGGTGTCCCATCTCCCTTCCCTGGGAGAAGATCCATGGGCTGGTGGGTCCCCGTGGGTGATGTCCCCTTTGGGTGCCATGTCCCCCCGTGTCCCCCCGGGCCACATCTTGCCCTGTCCCCATGCCACAGATGGAAGGCAGCCGGACCAGCCTGGCTGGCCGCAGCGGGGGGGACACCAAGAGCATCAAGAGCGTCACCGCCGCCCCCGACAACACCAACTTGGCCGTGGCTGAGGTCAGACATCCCCTCATCCCCTCCCCCACGCGTGTCCCCACCGTGTCCCCCTCCCCGTCACCCCAACCCGGTTCCTCACCTCCCACCTCCGGAGGCGACAAGGCCAAGGCCACCACCTTGAGGACCAACCGTGTCACCTCCCCCACCACCGCCACCGCCGGAGGGGTGTCACCCTCCGCCCATCCCGCCGGATGATTGACAGCTGCGGGGCCGTGATTGACAGCTGCCTCCCGCCCTTTCCCGCAGGGAGCCGAAAACACGAAGGGCAACAGCCACCTCCCCCTCCTCCTCCTCCTCTTTAACCAACAGGGCCTTGTCGCCTCCGTCCAGGTAAGTCAGAAGCCAAAACCCCACCGTTTCACCCCAAAATTTGCCCCTCTGCCTCCCCCACCGCCGTGTCGTGTCCCCTCCCCCCCCGCCGTGGCCTCAGAACAAAAGGGACCGGGAGTGACTTGTGGAGGAATGGATGGAGGTTCTCCAGTGGCTTCTAGTAGGGTTGGGGATGTGGGGATGTTGGGGGGGAGGACGAGGAGTGTCCCCCTCGCCCCCGGGGTCCCTGGGCGTCCCCAGGGCCTCAGGGTGGGGCTGGTCCCAGGGGTGCTCAGTCCTCACCAGCTTTGCCCCCCAGGGTGACTGGGTCTGGCTGAAGAAGTTCCCCGGGGACCAGTACAGCGAGGTGAAACCGGCCACCAAGCTGGCCTTCTGCAAGGTGAGGGGACCGTGGGGACATCGCTGGGTCATGGGGACGTCACTGGGTCATGGGGGACAATGTTGGGCCATGGGGACATCACTGGGTCATGGGGACATCACTGGGTCATGGGGATGTCACTGGGTCATGGGGACATTGCTGGGTCATGGGGACATCACTGGGTCATGGGGACAATGTTGGGTCATGGAGGACAATGTTGGGTCATGGGGGACAATGTTGGGCCATGGGGACATCAACTGGGTCATGGGGACATCACTGGGTCATGGGGGACAATGTTGGGCCATGGGGACATCAACTGGGTCATGGGGACGTCACTGGGTCATGGGGACATCACTGGGTCATGGGGACAATGTTGGGTCATGGGGACATTGCTGGGTCATGGGGACATCACTGGGTCATGGAGGACAGTGTTGGGTCATGGGGACGTCACTGGGTCATGGGGACATCACTGGGCCATGGGGGACAATGTTGGGCCATGGGGACATCACTGGGCCATGGAGACATCGCTGGGTCATGGGGACAATGCTGGGTCATGGGGGACGGTGTTGGGTTATATGGGTCATGCCATGGGGAGGACAAGTCCAGGCCACAGTGGGACAATGCCAGGACAAGTCCAGGCCAAGGTGGCCACCAGGGGCCAACCCCGGGCCCTGTCCCACGTGTCCCTGTGCCCGGGCCAGCTGCGTGACCTTCGTCACGAGAACGTCAACCTCTTCATGGGCTTCTTCCACGACTGCGGCATCTTCGCCATGGTGTCGGAGCACTGCTCCCGCGGCAGCCTGGAGGACCTCCTGCGCAACGAGGACATGAAGCTCGACTGGATGTTCAAGTCCTCCCTCCTCATCGACCTCATCAAGGTGGCATCCGAGGGGGGGACTGGGACGTGGTCACAGCCAATATGGCAGCCGTGGGGAGTGGAGGTGGCCACGGTGGTGACCATGGTGGTGGTAATGGTGGTACTGGTGGCTGTGGGTGGTGGTGGTGGCCTTGGTGGTGGTGGTCATGCTGGTGGGCACAGTGGTGGCACCCTTGACAATAGCCATGGTGGTGGCCATGGTGGTGGTGGCCACAGTGGAGCCCACAGTGGTGGCCATGGTGGTGGTGGCCATGGTGGTGGCACCCTCAGCAGTAGCCATGGTGGTGGCCATAGTGGTGGTGGCTCGGTGGTGGCCATGGTGGTGGTGGCTGTGGCAGCAGCCATGGTGGTGGCCATGATGGTGTTGGCCATGGGGGTGATGGCCACGGCAGTAGCTATGGTGACGGCCACAGTGGTGACCATGGTGGTGGCCATGGTGGCAGCACCCTTGGCAGTAGCCATGGTAGTGTCCATGTTGGTGGCCATGGCAGTGGTGGCCATGGTGGTGGCCATGGTGGCCATGATGGTGTTGGCCATGATGACGGCGATGGTGATGGCCATGATGGTGGTGCCCACAGTGGTGCCCACAGTGGTGGCCATGGTGGTGGTGGCCATGGTGGTGGCACCCTCAGCAGTAGCCATGGTGGTGGCCATTATGGTGTCGGCCATGGGGGTGATGGCCACAGCAGTAGCTATGGTGACGGCCACAGTGGTGACCATGGTGGTGGCCATGGTGGCCATGATGGTGTTGGCCATGATGATGTCTATGGTGATGGCCATGATGGTGGTGCCCACGGTGGTGCCCACGTTGGTGGCCATGCTGGTGGTGGCCATGGTAGTGACGGCCATGATGGTACCAGCCATGCTGGTGGTGGCCACGCTGGTGGTGGCCGTGGTGGTGATGGGGCGGTGGCCGGGGTGTCCCCAGGGCATGCGGTACCTCCACCACCGCGACGTCGTCCACGGGCGCCTCAAGTCCCGCAACTGCGTGGTGGACGGACGCTTCGTGCTCAAGGTCACCGACCACGGCTACAACGAGCTGCTGGAGGCCCAGCGCGTGACCACGGCCACCCCCCATGCCAAGGGTGAGGGCGTGGCCAGGGGCGTGGCCCCGGGATGTGGGCGGGGCCATGTGGATGGGGCGGGGCCACCACTGGGTGTGGCACTTGGGGGCGGGGCCTCTAGGCTGGGGGCGGAGCTTGTAGATGGGGGGGGGGGACCCCTCACACCCCCCTCCAGCTGAGGATGGGGAGGGGGGGTGTCTCCTTGTGGTGGGCGTGGCCTCCACAGTGGGCGTGTCCAGGCCATCCTAGGGCTGTGGCCACCCCATTCCGTGGCGTCACCACCCAAAGAAGGGTGGTCGCAGAAGAGGGAGGGGTTTGCTGTGGTGGGGGGGCGTGGTCTGTGGTCGGGGGGGCGTGTCCGATCCTGGCCACGCCCCCCGCTGCAGAGCGGCTGTGGACGGCGCCGGAGCTGCTGCGGGACGCGGCGCTGGAGCGGCGCGGGACGTTCCGGGGGGACGTCTACGGCATCGGGATCATCATGCAGGAGGTGATCTGCCGCAGCGGCCCCTACTGCATGCTGGGATTGTCCCCCGAAGGTACCCACTGACCCCAGTGACCCCAGTGACCCGCCCAGTCACCCCCTCTGACTCCCCAATAATCCCCAGTCACTCCCCAGTAACAGCCAGTAACTCCCCCCCAGTCACTCCACTGACCCCTGCTAACCCCTGGTGGCCACCACTGACCCCCAGTGACCCCCTAGTGACCCCACAGTGTCCCCCCAGTAACCCCCAGTCACCCCCCAGTAACATCCAGTGACCACCCCAATGACCCCCAGTGACTTCCAGTGAGCTCCAGTGACCTTCCCAGTAACCCCCTCTGACCTCCCAATAACCCACAGTGACCCCCCCCAGTAACGCCCAGTGACCCCCAGTCACCTCCACTGACCCCCAGTGACTTCCAGTGACCTCTGGTGACCTTCCCAGCGACCCCCTCCGACCCCCCAGTAACTCCCAGTGACTCCCAGTCACTTTCACTGACCCCCGCTGAGCCCCAGTGACCACCACTGACCCCCAGTGACTCCCCAATAACCCCCACTGACCCCACAGTGACCCCCAGTGACCCCTGGTGACCCCCAATGACCTCCCAATGACCACCAGTGAACCCCAGTGACCCCAACTCATTTCCAGGACCCCCCAAACATCAGTAGAACCTCCCCCAGCATCTCCAGGAGCCCCCCCAGTATCTCAAGGACCCCCCCAAGTATCTCCAGGACCCCCTCAAGCACCTCTAGAACCCCCCAAGAATCTTCAGGACCACCCCCAAGTGTCTCTAGGATGTCCCAAGACCCCTCAAGTATCTCCAGGAACCCCCTGGTATCTCCAGAACCCCCCAAGTGTCTCCAGGAGGCCCCCAAGCACCTCTAGGACCCCCCAAGAATCTCAAAGACCCCCGCAAGCATCTCCAGGACCCCCCCAGGCACCCCTTGACCCCTCAGCTGACCCTCTCCAACACCACCATGACCACCCATGCTGACCCCCCCAACACTTCCAGCCCCTCCCCCGCCCCACCCCCACCCCCAGGCCCCACCCCTGGTGACGTAGGTGTCCCCAGAGATCATCGAGAAGGTGAAGCGGCCACCCCCGCTCTGCCGCCCCGCGGTCTCGGCCGACCAAGCGCCGCTGGAGTGCATCCACCTGATGAAGCAGTGCTGGAGCGAGCAGCCCGAGAAGAGGCCGACCATCGACGAGATCTTTGACCAGGTGGGACTGGGGAGGGGGTGGGACCGGTGTGGGACCAGTATGGGGTGATATGGGACCAGTACGGGGTGAGGTGGGACCAGTATGGGGTGAGGTGGGACCAGTACGGGGTGATACGGGACCTGGGGTATGGGGGGTTCTTGGGTCTTTGGAAGGTTGTTGGGTCTTTGAAGGGGTCATTGGGTCTTGGGGGTGTCGTTGGGTCTTGGGGGGGTCATTGGGTCTTGGGGGTGTCGTTGGGTCTTGGGGGGGTCATTGGGTCGTGGGGGGATCATTTGGACTTCAGAAGAGTCATTGAGTCATTAGGGGGTCATTGGATCTTGGGGGGGGTTGAGTCTCTGGGAGGTCGTTGGGCTTTGGTGGGGACCCAGTTGGGTGGGAGTTAGGGCATAGGGTGATATGGGACCAGTATGGGGTGATACGGGACCAGTACGAGGTGATATGGGACCAGTATGGGGTGATATGGGACCTGTGGTATGGGGGGTCTTGTGTCTTTGGAAGGTTGTTGGGTCTTTGGGGGGGTCATTGGGTCTTGGGGGTGTTGTTGGGTCTTCACAGGGGTCATTGGGTCTTGGGGGGTCACTGGGTTTGAGGGGATCATTGGAGGGATCATTTGGTCTTCAGAAGGGTCATTGAGTCTTTAGGGGGTCATTGGGTCTTGGAAGGACCCAGCTGGGTGGGACCTGGGACATGGGGTTGGGTGGGACCAGTATGGGGTTGGGGGCATCCTTGGGTCTTTGGGGGGGTCATTGGGTCTTGGGGGGAGTCACTGGATCTTCACTGGGGTCATTGGGTCTTGGGGGGGTTGAGTCTTTGGGAGGTCGTTGGGCCTTGGGGGGGACCCAGTTGGGTGGGAATTAGGGCATAGGGTGATATGGGACCAGTATGGGGTGAGGTGGGACCAGTATGGGGTGATATGGGACCAGTACGGGGTGATACGGGACCTGGGGTATGGGGGTTTCTTGGGTCTTTGGAAGGTTGTTGGGTCTTTGAAGGGGCCATTGGATCTTGGGGGGGGTCACTGGGTCTTGGGGGGGTCATTGGGTCTTCACAGGGGCCATTGGGTCTTGGGGGGGGTCATTGGGTCTTCACAGGGGCCGTTGGGTCTTGGGGGGGGTCACTGGGTCTTGGGGGGATCTCTAAGGCCCACGGGCCCCACCCTGACCCCGGGGGTGGGTGGGGTTTCCCGGCAGTTCAAGAGCATCAACAAGGGCCGTAAGACCAACATCATCGACTCGATGCTGCGGATGCTGGAGCAGTATTCCAGCAACCTGGAGGACCTCATCCGCGAGCGCACGGAGGAGCTGGAGATCGAGAAGCAGAAGACGGACAAACTCCTCACCCAGATGCTGCCGCCGTGGGTCCCGGGGGACCTGGGGGGGCGGGGCTTGAGGGGCGGGGTGGGGCACGTGGGGAACACCCACCTGTAGAGACCATGTGGGGCTGTGGGGTTGGAGGTGGCCACTGGGGACACATTGAGGTTGGCCATGGTCCATTGACCCCACCCTGATCTGTGGGGCTGGAGGTGGCCACTGGGGACACGTTGGGGTTGGCCATGGTCCCTTGACCCCACCCTGATCTGTGAGGCTGGAGGTGGCCACTGGGGACACGTTGGGGTTGGCCATGGTCCATTGACCCCACCCTGATCTGTGGGGCTGGAGGTGGCCACTGGGGACACGTTGGGGTTGGCCATGGTCCATTGACCCCGCCCTGATCTATGGGGCTGGAGGTGGCCACTGGGGACACGTTGGGGTTGGCCATGGTCCATTGACCCCACCCTGATCTGTGGGGCTGGAGACGGCCGCTGGGGACACGTTGGGGTTGGCCATGGTCCATTGACCCCACCCTGATCTGTGGGGCTGGAGGTGGCCACTGGGGACACGTTGGGGTTGGCCGTGTCACGTGGGTCTCCATTGCATTGAGGAGAAGTTTTGGGGTCCCTGGAAGACCCCAAGTGGCAGAGGGGACATGGGTGGTCCCCACTGAGTCCCAGTGTCCCTGGTGCCGCGGCAGGTCGGTGGCCGAGGCTCTGAAGATGGGGACGCCCGTGGAGCCCGAGTACTTCGAGGAGGTGACGCTCTACTTCAGCGATATCGTGGGCTTCACCACCATCTCGGCCATGAGCGAGCCCATCGAGGTGGTTGACCTCCTCAATGACCTCTACACCCTCTTCGACGCCATCATCGGCGCTCATGATGTCTACAAGGTGACGAGGCCACCCCGGGCAGTGCTGGTCATTGTCCCCTTGGGTCACAGATCCCAACATGGGGCGTGGCCACCAAATGAAGGTGTTTTGGTGTCCCCATGGTGACATCTACAATGTGATGTGTCCACCCCGTGGCTCTGGTGGCCATGGTCCCATCAGTGGTGGCCATGCTTTGGTGACCTCACGGGGATGTGGCCACCAAACAGACTTGGCTATGGGTCCCCAGGGTCCTTAGGGACATCCATGGTGGCACTGGTGGCCATGGTGGCCGTGCTTTGGTCACCTCACCCTGCAGATACGGGGACGTGGCCACCAAAGAGATGTGGTTACGTGTCCCCAAGTGACATCGCCACAGTGACATCACTGCCTGGTGACACTGGTGGCCATCAAGGAACGTGGCCACGCAACACCCACCTCCATCTCCTCTCCCACAAACCAGGAGTGCGGCCACATCGGTGTTGGGGGGGGGGGGGGCCCTTGGTGGCCATGACCCCCCCGTGTGACACGCCCTGTCCCCTCCCCCCGCAGGTGGAGACCATTGGGGACGCCTACATGGTGGCCTCAGGGCTGCCCAAGCGCAACGGGAACCGCCACGCCGGGGAGATCGCCAACATGTCGCTGGACATCCTCAGCTCCGTCGGCACCTTCCGGATGCGCCACATGCCCGAGGTGCCCGTCCGCATCCGGATTGGCCTCCACTCGGGTAAGGCCACGCCCCCTTCCCCCTCCTGGGACCGCCCCGTTTGGCCACGCCCCTCTAGACACGCCCCATCCTGGCTGTGACCGACACCAAGCGACGTCACCTCTTTTGGTCAACGCTCAACGTGACCCTGACTCGTTGGCCGTAGAACTTGGCCCCACCCCTTTGCCACGCCCCCAAAGACCACGCCCCCAAAGACCACGCCCAAACCAAGCCTCCACAATGGCCACGCCCCTTCTTGGCCACACCCACACTCCTCAACTCTTGGCCAACACTCAACACGGCCATGACTCATTGGCCATAACCTTTGGGTTGACCATCTGGCCTCGCCCCTAAAGACCACGCCCTCAAAGACCACGCCCCTTAAGACCACGCCCACCTCCCCCACAATGGCCACGCCCCTTCTTGGCCACACCCACACTCATCAACTCTTGGCCAACACTCAACATGGTCATGACCCATTGGCTGTGACCCGTTGGCCATGAGTCTTGGGGGGCACTACATGGCCACGCCCCTTAGACACACCCTTAAAGACCACGCCCCCAAATTCCACGCCCTCAAAGACCACGCCCACCTCCCCCCATGGCCACGCCCCTTCTTGGCCATCTCCAACCTCATCAACTCTTGGCCAACACCCAACACAACCACGACTCATTGCCCATAACCCTTGGCCACACCCCCTCCATGACCCCACCCTATGGCCCCTCCCCCCCACGTGACCACACCCCCTGACCACGCCCCCTCTGAGGCCCCGCCCCCTCTGAGGCCCCGCCCCCCCGCAGGGCCCTGCGTGGCGGGCGTCGTGGGGCTCACCATGCCGCGCTACTGCCTCTTCGGGGACACCGTCAACACGGCGTCGCGCATGGAGTCCACCGGCCTGCGTGAGTGTCCCCCCCCATGGCCCCACGGGTGGGCGTGGCCACACGGGTGGGCGTGGCCTCTGATGGGCGTGTCCCCCCCCCCTCAGCGTACCGGATCCACGTCAACGCCCGCACGGTGGCCATCTTGCTGTCGCTGAAGGAGGGCTTCAAGGTGGAAATCCGGGGCAAGACCGAGCTCAAGGTGCCCCCCAGTGCCTCCCAGTACACCCCCAGTGCCCCCCAGTACACCCCCAGTGCCCCCCAGTAATCACCAGTGCCCCAGTGCTCCTTCATTGTCCCCTCACAGCCCCCATTACCCCTTTACTGCCCCCATGACCCCCTTGTGACCCCCTCATTGCCCCCAAGACCCCCTTGTGACCCCCTTATTGCCCCCCATGACCCCCTTGTGACCCCTTATTGCCCCTCTTGTGACCCCCTTATTGCCCCCCATGACCCCCTTGTGATCCCCTTATTGCCCCCAAGACCCCTTGTGACCCCCTTATTGCCCCCCATGACCCCCTTGTGACCCCTTTATTGCCCCCCATCCCCCCCTTGTGACCCCTTTATTGCCCCCATGCCCCCCTTATTACCCCCATTGTCCCTCATTCCTCCCTTACCCCCCCCCTTATTGCCCCCCGGGGTGGGCGGGGCTGACGCTGGCTCCGCCCCCAGGGGAAGGGCGTGGAGGACACCTATTGGCTGGTGGGACGCGAGGGCTTCACCAAGCCCATCCCCACCCCCCCCGACCTCCTGCCCGGGTGAGACCCCACCCCCAACTGGGACCCCGGGGGGGGGTGTTGGGGCCCTTGGGGGGGGTGTTGGGGTCCCCGGGGGGGAGGGGGGGATGTTGGGGTCCCTGGAGGGGGTGTTGGGGTCCCCAGGGGGAGGGGGGATGTTGGGGTCCCTGGGGGGGGGATGTTGGGGTCCCGTGGGGGGGAGGGGGGATGTTGGGGTCCCTGGGGGGGGAATGTTGGGGTCCCCTGGGGGGGTCACACTTGGGACCCCTGGGGGTCCCCTGGTTGCCTGGGGGAGGGGGGGGCATAAATAGACCTGGCTCCCCTGGGGGGGGTGGGGTGGGGATCCCCGGATGTTGGGGTCCCTCCTGACACACCCTCCCTCCCCCCAAAATTTTGGGGTCCCCCCCAGGTCCAGCAACCACGGGATCAGCCTGGACGAGATCCCGGCCGAGCGCAGGAAGAAGCTGGAGCGGGCGCGGCCGGGGCAGGTGCTCAAATAGCCCCGCCCACAGGTGAGACACGCCCCGGACACGCCCCCAGGCCACGCCCCCTCCAGGCCACGCCCACCCAGCCCCCACCCACCCCCATCGGGCCCCACCCACCAGAGTCAAGCCCTGCCCTCAGGAAGCTCAAAAGAGCCTGGGTCCTCCAGACCATAGAGAGGAGCACAGCTGGCCCACAGAGCCACTCTGCACCCCCAAGGGGGATCGTCTCTATGGCTGCCCGGGTCCTCCAGACCATAGAGAGGGGCCCAGCTGGCCCACAGAGCCCCTCTGCACGTCCACAGGGCTCATCTCTATGGTTGCTCAGGTCCTCCAAACCATAGAGAGGGGCCCAGCTGCCCCACAGAGCCCCTCTGCACATCCACAGGGCTCATCTCTATGGCTGCCCAGGTCCTCCAGATCATACAGAGCCCCTCTGCACCCCCAAGGGGCTCATATCTATGGTTGCCTGGGTCCTCCAGACCATAGAGAGGGGTCCCACAGAGCCCCTCTGCACCCCCACAGGGCTCATCTCTATGGTTGCCTGGGTCCTCCAAACCATAGAGAGGGGCCCAGGCCACTCTGCACCGCCACGTTGCCCTTCTCTATGGTCCTCCAGGGCATAGAGGCGGGGCCAGAGCCACGCCCCCCGCAGCCGCTCTGCACCCCCACCAGGCCCCACTCTATGGTCCCACCCCCTCCGGACAGCATCCGCCGGGCCCAGGTGCATGATGGGACGACGGGAGAGCGCGAGGGAGGAGTCAACGCATTGATTGGCTGCTGCAGGCCCCGCCCTCACATCACGTGACCTCCCTGGAGCTGGCCACGCCCCCCAGACTCTTAAAGGGGCGGGTGGGGATTTGTGCCTGGGGATACAAAACGCCCTGGGAAGGGGCGGGGCCTGGTGGAGAAAGGGGCGTGGCTTCCCCCAGCAGCCAATCACAGCTCAAGGACTCGGGATGCTCTAAAAGGGGGCGGGGCCTGCCCCGAGCAGCCAATCCCAGCTCAAGGACCGAGGATGCTCTAAAAGGGGCGGCGCCTTCAGCGATTATTTGTCGGAGGACGCAAACCCAGGGGCCGCTGGGTGGTGGCGGCCATCTTGGACACCCCCAGGCAGCCAATGGGGTTGGCCGCTCGCTCTTAAAGGGACAGTCCGCTATTATTTGTTAGGCTCATTCCCCAGCCCATCCCCCCCTCCCATTTTAAGGACCCCTCCCCCATCCCCACCCCCCTTAAAGGCGCAGCCGCTCCCACCCATTTTGGGCTCAATCCCAGGAATTTTTGTCCGTAGACACAAACCCAACACAACCAAGGAGGTGTTAAAGGGGCGGGGCCAACTCAGGCCCCGCCCCCCCGGGAAATATTTTTCTGTAGAAAAACAAAGTTTTGGCTGTAAAACAACCTCGAGTGTCGGCCATCTTGGTGCCACGCCCAGGGCGCGGCTCTTAAAGGGGCGGTGCGCAAGCGGGCATCTTGGTGGCCTCCCCCCGGGGTGGGGGGGCACTGGGGGGGTGGGGGTGACACTGGGGGCCCCCTGGGGTGACACTGGGGTCCCCGTCACACCGTCCACTTCAGGCAGCTGTGGGGGGAAGGGGTGAGTTGGGGGGGGCCAGTACTGGGTGCCCCCCTATAGCAGGTGTCCTGGTGGGTGCCCCCCCATCCCGGGTGCCTCAGTGGGTGTCCCCCCATGAGCCCCCATCCCAGTTGCTCCCCCATACTGGGTGCCTCAGTGGGTGCTCTCCCATGCTCCCTCCTCCAAGCTGTCCCTCCATACTGGGTGTCCTGGTGGGTGCCCCCCCATGTTCCCTCATCCTGGGTGCCCCCCTGTACTGGGTGCCCTCCTTGGTGCCCCCCCATCCTGGGTGCCTCAGTGGGTCCCCCCCCGTGCCCCCCTCCCCAGTGCCCCCCTCCCCGGTGCCCCCCCATACCAGATATCCTGGTGGGTCCTCCCCCATCCCAGTTACCCCTGTATCTGGTGGGTGCCCCCCCATCCCAGTGCCCCCCATCCCAGGTGTCCTGGTGGATGCCCCCCCATCCCAGTTCCCCATCCCAGTTGCCCCAGTACTGGGTGTCCTGGTGGATGCCCCCCCATCCCAGTTCCCCATCCCAGTTGCCCCAGTACTGGGTGTCCTGGTGGATGCCCCCCCATCCCAGTTGCCCATCCCAGTTGCCCCAGTACCGGGTGTCCTGGTGGGTGCCGAGGCAGCGGCTGGAGCAGTACCGGGCGCCGCAGGTGACGCAGGTGTAGGGGGAGGGGAAGCCGCAGACGGCGCAGAAATGGCGCTGGGGGAGGCGGGAGGGGGCGGCGCAGGCCGAGACGTAATTGGGGCCCTCGGCCGCGCTCAGGTTCTGGGGGGGGGGTGGGGTGTGAAGGGGTGAGCACCCCAAAACCCACCCCTGCACCCCAACACCCGCCATGGGGATCCATCAGCACCCCCCCCAGTGTGGAAATACCCCAAAAATGCCCCAAAAGGAGCAGCTGGAACCCAAAAAATGCACTTGGGACCCCCCCAAATCCTCAGCACCCCCCCAAAAAACCCAGGACGCCCCCCCAAGAAACCCCAAAGTCCCCCCCCATCATTTCACAACCATAAACCCACCCAAGGGTGCCCCAAACAACCCCAGAACCCCCCATAAGTTCACCCAGCACCCCAAAACTGCACTTGAGATCCCCCCAAAATCCCCAGCCCCCCCCCAATGCCCCCACACCCCTCCCCAAGACCTCCCTGGTAACCCCAAACCCCCCCTGGGGCCCCCCAACCCCCCCCAGAACCTCCCTGGGATCCCCAAACCCCTCATGCCACCTCCCGTGTCCCAAGACACCCCCTGGGGACTCCCAAAAATCCCCTTGTCCCCCCCCTAAAACCCCCCTAGGACCACCCTGACCCCCCCCAACCTTGTGGGGACCCCCAGGGCTCACCCAAACCCCTTCCCTTCCCACCCCAAAGACACCCTAGGACCACCTTGACCCCCCCCAAACTTGCTGCCCCCCCTCAATTTTTGGGGACCCCCTTAACCCCTTTCCCCCTACCCAAAGACCCCCTAGGACCACCTTGACACACCCAAACTTGCTGCCCCCCCTCAATTTTTGAGGACCCCCCTAACCCCCCAACCTTCTGGGGACCCTCAGGGCCCCCCAAACCCCTTTCCCCCCGCCCAAAGACCCCCTAGGACCACCTTGACCCCCCCGAACTTACTGGGGACATCCTCCCCCCCGATTTTTGGGGGCCCCCCCATATCATCTTGCAGCTCAAAACTTCCCCAGGGGACCCCAACCCCCCCCAAATCCCCTTGAGACCACCCAGCACCCCAAAACTTACACTCAACCCCTCCCCAAACAGCCTCAGAATGCCCCCCAAAAAATCTTCCTCTGCCCTAACCCCCCCCAGGGGACCCCCAAACCCCCCAGGGCCCCCCCAAACTCCCCCCCCCCACCTGCTCCTCCAGCAGGGCCTGGAAGTTCTTGCGGAAGCGCAGTTTGAAATGGTCCCCCCGCGTCTTCTTCTTCTTCTTCCCTGCCGTGACCCCCCCCGGGGTCAGGGGGGGCCCCAGCACCCCCACACTGTGACTGGGGGGGGCCTCAGCATGCCCCCCCCCACACCCCAGTCCCTCCCAGTACCCCACATCCTCCAGAGCCCCCCTGAGCCCCCCCAGCCACTGGAACAACCCCCGCCCTGGTCCCCCCGAGCCACCCCATCCCCTGTAGCCCCCACCCCAGTGCCCCCCCATCCCTTTTGAGCCACCCTCCCAGCCCAGTGTACCCCCCAGGCCCCCCCCATCCTCGTACCCCCCATCCCCAGGAGCCCCCCCATCCCCCAGGTCCCCCCCATCCCCAAGAGTCCCCTCCTGCCCCGGGCCCCCCCATCCCCAGGAGTCCCCCCATCCCCCCTGAGCCCCCCCATTACCCATGTCGCCCCCCCATCCCCCCATGTCCTGGTCCCCCCCATCCCCAGGAACCCCCTGATCCCCTCAAGCCCCCCCATCCCCCAAGTGCCCCCCCACCCTGGTCCCCCGCATGTCTCCGAGCCCCCCCATCCCCAGGAGTCCCCCCATCCCTCAATCCCCCCTGAGCACCCCCCATCCCCCTCCTGCCCCCCCCATCCTCCAACGCCCCCATCCCCCCGAGCCCCCCCGTTACTCAAGTCCCCCCCCCCCGCCCAGGACCCCCCCACCCCCCCGTTGCCCCCCCTCTCTTCCACCCCCTCCCCCCCCGGTCCCGTACCGGTGTGCGCGGGGTCAGCGAAGTGGGGGAGGCGCTTCCCGGGCCGGGGCAGCCCCAGCGCCGCCTGGGGGTCGTCCCCGAAGTTGTCGCTCTCCAGGGCCTCCAGCTGCCGGTGCAGCCGCCGCTGCCGCGTGGCGCCGTCCAACACCCGCCGCGGCCCCGCCTCGGGCACGCGGGCTGCGGGGAACCCCCCGGGACCCCCCGTGAGCGCCGGGACCCCCCCGGGGCCCGCCCAGCCCCGCGGGACCCCCCATACCTGACACCTTCTTCTCCCCCATGTCGAGCCGCGGCGCCACTTCCGCGTCCTCCCCTCACTTCCGCCTTGCGCTGACGTCACTTCCGCCGCCGCCATCTTGAGCGTGGCGCCGCCGCCCTTTTGGTTGTGGCGAAACCCCGCCCCCGCCCGTCCTGGCCACGCCCCCTTTTAAATCCTGGCAACGTGGCAGCGCCGCCGCCTTCGCCCCGCCCCCGGGCGCGGATTGGCCGAGGGGAGGAGCGGCGGGCGGGGCGCCGCGCGCTGATTGGTCGGCGGGCGCGGGGAGGCCCCAGGCTCCGCCCCTCGCTGCCCGCGCGCTGCCCGCCATGGCCCCGCCGCTGCTCGCCCTGCTCCTGGGGCTGCTGCTGCCCCCCGCCGCCCCCCTGCGGCCCCCCGGGCCCGGTAGGAGTGGGGTCAGGGGTCACGGGGGTCAGGGGTCACCGGGGGCGGGGGGAGAGCGGGAGGGGGTGGGGGGGATGGAGGGGGGAGGAGGGGTCAGGGGTCGCGGTCAGTGGGGGGGGGAGCAGGGATGGGTCAGGGGTCACGGGGGTGGGGGCAAAGGTTACGGGGGATTCAGGGGGGTCAAGGGTCATGGAGATGGGGTTCAGGCAGCACTGAGGGGGTCAGGGGTCACCAGGGGTCAGGGGTCACTGAGGGGTGTGTGTGGGCTTAGGGTCAGTGGGGTGACTGGGGTCAGAGGGGAGGGGTCAGGGGTCACTGGGATGGGGGTCAGGGGTCACAGGGGTCAGGGGTCACTGGGATGGGGTCAGGGGTCACTGGGGTGGGGGTCAGGAGTCACAGGGGGTCAGGGGTCACAGGGGTCAGGGGTCACAGGGGGTCAGGGGTCACAGGGGGTCAGAGCTTACGGGGGGCTTGGGGAGGGTGAGGAATCACAGGGGGGTTGGGGGGGTTCATCCATCATTGGGGGGTCAGAGGTCAGGGGGAGGGGTCAGAGGTCGCTGGGAGCATGTGGGGGAGGGGTGGGCATGTCCCTTACCCCCCCTGCCCCCATGTCCCCCCCCAGAGCAGCTCCTGGTGCTGACGGTGGCGACGGAGGCGACGGAGGGATACGAGCGGTTCCTGCGCTCCGCGCGGCGCTTCAACTACAGCGTCACGGTGGGGGGCACCGGGGGGGGGGGACCCCATGGGGGGGCACCGGGGGGGGGCACCTGGGGGGGGGCACCTGGGGGCGGGGACCCCATGGGGGGGCACCTGGGGGGTATCACCTGGGGGGGGGCACCCCATGGAGGGGGGGATCACCTGGTGGGGGGATCACCTGGGCAGGGCACCCCATGGAGGGGGGGCACCTGGGGTGGGATCACCAGGGGAGGGGGCACCTGGGGGGGGCACCCCATGGGGGGAGGGGTGTCACCTGGGGGGGGGCACGCCATGGGGGGGGGGCACTGGAGGGGGGGCATCCAAGGGGGCTGGGGGGTGGGGGGAACCCCAGAGCTAATGGGGACCCAAAGGGGGGGGGGTACCCACAATGGGGAGGGGGGGGAATTGAGGAGGGGGGCGCCCAAGGGTGGGATGGGGGGGTCTGAGGGGGGGGGACCCCAGATCCTAGGAGTAGGGGGGTCCCCTGTGTCCCTGGGGGGGGGGGGGGGGGGGCAGAATTAAGGGGGGGGCACCCAAGGGTGGGATGGGGGGGGCTAAGGAGGGGGGGACACCCTAGATCAGCCCCACTCCTCACTGGGGGGGCCGTGGGGTGACGTGGCCGTGTCCCCCCCTGTCCCCCCCCCATGTCCCCCCAGACGCTGGGGCTGGGGCAGCGCTGGCGGGGGGGGGACGTGGCGCACACGGTGGGGGGGGGGCAGAAGGTGCGGTGGCTGAGGGGCGCCATGGCCCCCCTGCGCGCCCGCCACGACCTCCTGGTGCTCTTCGTGGACAGGTGGGGGGGGCGGGGGGGGCGGGGACAAGGGGGCGGGGCCACGAGGGGCACGGGGCGGGGCCATAGGGGCGGAGTCACAGGGGTACGGGGGGGTCATGGGGGGTCACAGGGATATGGGGGGGGGTCATGGGGGGTCACAGGGATGCAGGGGTCATGGGGGGTCACAGGGATACGGGGGGGTCATGGGGGGTCACAGGGATGCAGGGGTCATGGGGGGTCACAGGGATACGGGGGGGGTCATGGGGGGTCACAGGGATGCAGGGGTCATGGGGGGTCACAGGGATACGGGGGGGTCATGGGGGGTCACAGGGATGCAGGGGTCATGGGGGGTCACAGGGATACGGGGGGGGTCATGGGGGGTCACAGGGATGCAGGGGTCATGGGGGGTCACAGGGATACGGGGGGGGTCATGGGGGGTCACAGGGATGCAGGGGTCATGGGGGGTCACAGGGATACGGGGGGGGTCATGGGGGGTCACAGGGATGCAGGGGTGGGGCCACAGGGGGCGGGGCCACGGGGTGGGCGGGGCCACGAGGGCATGGGGCGGGGCCATAGGGGGTGGGGTCACAGGGGTACGGGGGGGGGTTATGGGGGGTCGTGGGGTACAGAGGCGGGGTCACATTGGGGGGGCCACATTGGGGTGGGGTCTCAGGGATATGGGGGGGGGGGCAAGGGGAGGCGGGGCCATAGGGGGCAGAGTAACAGGGATACGGGGGGGGTCATGGGGGGGTCACAGGGATGCAGGGGCGTGGCCACAGGGGGTGGGGTCACATTGGGGTGGGGTCACAGGGGGTGGGGTCACAGGGATACGGGGGTGGGGTCACATTGGGGTGGGGTCACAGGGGGTGGGGTCACAGGGATACGGGGGTGGGGTCACAGGGGGGTGGGGGGCTGGAGTGAGCCTGGGCAGACCCCAAGGGGGGGGGGGACATTGGGGACACTGAGGATGGGGGACACACACACATGGGGGGGTCCCTGGAAGGGGGGAACACAGGGGGGGTCCCTGTGGGGGAGGGGCATGAAGGGGGGACCTCCTTGTGGTCATGGGGGGGGCACAGGGGGACACGATGGGGGGGGGGGGCTGGGGGGTGACCCGGGTGTTGTGTCTGTGTGTCCCCCCCCCCAGTTACGACGTGGTGTTCGCGGGGGGGCCCCAGGAGCTGCTGGCCAAGTTTTGGGGTACGGGGGCGGGGGTGCTGTTCTCGGCTGAGGGGTTCTGCTGGCCCCAGGAGGACCTGGCCCCCCACTACCCCCCCGCCCCGGGGGGGGGCAAACCCTTCCTCAACTCTGGGGGTACGTGGGGGGGGGGGGGGGGCAGGGAGGTCTGGGGGGGCCCTACTTCAACTTGGGGGGTGCGTAGGGGGTGTTATTTTGGGGGGCCCAAGGGAGGGGGAGGTCCCATTTGGGGGGGTCCCATTCTGGGGGGGTGCCATTAGAGGGGTCCTGCTTGGGGGGGGGGTCTCTTTGGGGGGGGCACATTTGGGGGGGGTCCCTTTGGGGGGGGGTGCCATTCGGGGGCGGTCCTGTTTGGGGGGGTGTCCTATTTTGAGGTCCCATTTTGGGGGGGTCCTATTTTGGGGTCCTGTTTGAGGGGTGTCCTGTTTTGGGGGGTGCTATTCAGGGGGGGTCTTGTTTGGGAGGGGGTCTTATTTTGGGGGGGTCCCTTTTTGGGGGGGTCCCATTGAGGGGGATCCCATTAGGGTGCCCTATTTGGGGGGGGGTCCCTTTGGGATCCCACTAGAGGGGTGCCATTAGAGGGGGGGGTCCCATCCCAAGGTCTCATTTTGGGGGGGGGGTGTATCCCATTTGGGGTGTCCCCTTTGGGGGTGCTATCTGGGGGTGCCCCCCCAGGGTTCGTGGGGTTCGCCCCCGCCGTGTGGCGCCTGGTCGAGCGCTGGCGCTTCCGCGACGATGACGACGATCAGCTCTTCTACACCCGCCTCTACCTCGACCCCCACCTGCGGGTGAGCCCCCCGGCA
This sequence comes from Podargus strigoides, assembly GCA_028020825.1. Classification (NCBI taxonomy): domain Eukaryota; kingdom Metazoa; phylum Chordata; class Aves; order Caprimulgiformes; family Podargidae; genus Podargus; species Podargus strigoides. The sequence continues at coordinate 32,575 of JAQJZH010000058.1, forward strand.
CCCCAAAGCCCCACGGGACCCCCCAAAACCCCCTGGGGCCCTCCTCGGCCCCCCCAACCCCCTCATGAACCCCCCAGCCCCCCAAAAACCCCATGGGATCCCCCTGGAACCCCCAAACCCCCCTAAGACCCCCAAAACCTCCCCTGTACCCCCAAACCCCCTGAGACCCCAACCCCCCCCTGGGACCCCCAAAACCTCCAGAACCTCTCTGGGACCCCCAAAACCCCCTGGAACCTCCCCTGTACCCCAACCTCCCCTGGGACCCCCGAAGCCCCCAGAACCTCCCCTGAGACCCCCAAATCCCCTGGGACCCCCAAAACCCTCTGGAATCTCCCCTGCACCCCCAAACCCTCCCTGGCCTCCCAAACCCCCATGGGACCCCCCTGGAACCCCCAAATCCCCCAGAAATTCCCCTGTACCCCCAAACCCCCTGAGACGCCAGCCTTCACCCGGAACCCCCAAACCCCCCCAGGATCCCCAAAACCCCCCAGGGTCCCCAAAACCCCCCAGGATCCCTCTGGGACCCCCAAACCCCCTGGGACCTCCAAACCCCCCCTGGGACCCCCAACCCCCCCCTGGAACCCCCAAATCACCCCCAGGACCCCCAAAATCCATCCCCCCTGGGACCCCCCAAACCCCCCCTGGGACCCCCAACCCCCCCC
>JAQJZH010000059.1:0-20471 GCA_028020825.1 Podargus strigoides
GCTCCCGGGGAAGCCGGGGGGGATCGGGAGAGGGGGCGGTTGTGGGGGGGTGGTGTTGCGGGGGTGAGCGGAGCGCGTGAAAGGTTTGCGGGGGGAGGGAGGGCGGAGAGGCGGTGGAACGGCGGCGGAACAGGCGCGATGAAGGCGACTCGGGGGCTTCAGCCCGCACGGGGCTTGCTGGGAGTTGGAGTCTGCACGGGGGCGGCGCGTGCACGGCCCCTGGCCGAGCGCTCCCGTCCCTCTCGGGCGCCGAACCCCTTCCCCCGCCGCTCGAGCACGTCCGTTCCCCTCCCGGTAACGCCCCCCCGCGTCTCCCCCCCCCGCCGTTAACGGCAGAGACCACGTGCGCAGCCGCGAGCGTTCGCATGCGCAATGGGGTCAACGGACACCCCGCCTATTGCGCATGCGCAGTGCCCTCCCGCGCTGTTCCTCCGAGCGCACACTCCCCCCCGCACCGTACGCGTGCATTGCACAGCCCCCGTTCCGCGCATGCGCACACAGCCCCTCGCTGTTCCCGACCTGTGCGCACTCCCCCCCCGCTGCCCGCGCATGCGCAGTCGGCGGCTCCCCTCAGGCGGGAAGGCGCTAAGGCGGAGCGTTCGCATTTTTGAGGTAAAAAAAGCCAAAATCGTTAAAAAAAACTCTCCACACCACCACTTTACCTCATAAAAACGCGTCCTCTCCCTCCTACCTCCCGTCAATCCCCTCCCGTACCCCCCAGCAGCACGGCGCCCCCTCAGCTGCGCCCCCCCTGGGGGCTCTGAACCCTTCAGAGTCGTTATTATCGGTAATTTTTAATGTGTTTCATTCATTTCTGTTGTTTTTTCCCTCACAGATCCCAAACCGCCACTGCCAGGAGGCAGAAGGGGGCGGGGGGGCCCCTCAGGGACATTGGGGGGGCCCCTCAGGGGTGTCCCCCCCACCCCCTTAGGGACACTTGCGCTCCACGCACTGCTTCCCCCCCTCTTCGTATTCCTGCTTGGAGATCCACATCTGCTGGAAGGTGCCCTACGGGGGGGGAAGGGACATAGGGGGGATGGGAGGAGGGGTCCAGATCATTGGGGGCCCCCCCCTTTGTCACACAGCCCCCCCCCCCCACCCCCCCAAACTCACGAGGGAGGCGAGGATGGAGCCCCCGATCCAGGGGCTGAAGCGTCGCTCCATGGTGCTGTTGCTGGCGATGAGCTTCAGGCGCATGCTCTGAGGGGAAGGGTGGGGCAATGGGGGCAACTGGGAGGCACTGGGAGCAACTGGGAGCCCAGGTTGGGTCCCCCCCGTCCTCCCCACAATGTCCCACAGGGGCACAAGGTCCCCTCTGAGCCCCCCCATATCCCACAGGAGGGGTTGGGGAGCCCCCCACAGCCCCCCCATACCCCACAGGGAGGGTTGAGGTACCCCCCCCAGCCCCCCCATATCCCACAGGAGGTGCTTGGGTACCTCCCAGCCCCCCCATATCCCACAGAAGGGTTTGGGGGTCCCCTTCCCAGACGCCTGGGCCCCCCCAGCCTCCCCACATTCCACAGGAGGGGTTGGGGGTCCCCTTCCCAGTCCCCTGGAGTGCCCCTACATCCCACAGGGACTTTGGGGGTCCCTCTCCCAGACCCCTGGGCCCCCCCAGCCCCGCCATATCCCACAGGAGGGGTTGGGGTACCCCCCCATACCCCACAGGAGGGGCTGGGGTATCCCTCAGCCCCCCCATATCCCACAGAAGGGTTTGGGGGTCCCTTTCCCAGATCCCTGGAGCCCCCCTACATCCCACAGGGACTTTAAGGGTCCCACTCCCAGACCCCTGGGCCCCCACAGCCCCCCCACATACCACAGGAGGTGTTGGGGTCCCCCCCCAGGCCCCCATATCCCACAGGAGGGGTTGGGGTGCCCCTTCCCAGACCCCTGCCCCCCCCCAGGACTCCCCACATCCCACATGAGGTGTTGAGGGCCCCCCCCCAGACCACCCATATCCCACAGGAGGGGTTGGGGTACCTCCCCAGCCCCCCCATATCCCACAGGAAGGGTTGGGGGTCCCGTTCCCAGACCTCTGGGCCCCCACAGCCCCCCCATATCCACAGGAGGGGTTGGGGGGCCCCTTCCCAGCCCCCTGGGCCCCCCCCAGCCCCCTCACATCCCACAGGAGGGGTTGGGGTACCCCCCAGCCCCCCTATATTCCACAGTGGGAGTTTTGGGGTCCCCTTCCCAGACCCCTAGGGTCCCCCCCATCCCCCCCACCCCCCAAGGAATTTGGGGGGGGTCCCCTCATCCCTCACGGGGGGGGTCTTTTGCGACAGCTCCCGGTTGAGGCGATCGGTGAAGCCCTGCAGCAGCGTGTTCCCCCCGGTGACAATGACACTGCCGTAGAGGCCCTGAGGAGGGGGTGGGGGGCCACATGAAGGGGGGGGCTGGGGTGTCACTGACCCCCCCCTTTCACACCCCCCACCCCCCAAAAAATGTCCCCCCCCAAACTCACCGGTCGGATGTCGATGTCACACATCCCAATGCTGGTTGTCACCACGTGCCCCACACCCAGCATCGTGTTCCCCGAGAGGCCCTGGGGAGGGATGGGGGGGTCAAAGGGATCCCCCTAAACCCCTTCAAGGCCCCCCCCCCCCAAATTTTTACACACAGCCCCCCCAAAACCTTGACATTGGAGGGGTCGAAGAGCCCCTCGGGGATGCGGAGCCGCTCGGCGCCGTAGTCGGTGTTGTAACCGTTGGGCATCTCGTAATGAACTGTTGGCATCTGTGCCGCCACTCTGGGGGGGGGACAGGGGGGTTAAGGGGTGGGGGGGACCCCAAAAAAAACCCTTAGGGCCCCCCCAAACTCCCCCCCCCCCCCATGGCACTCACTGCTCGTCATAGGGGAGTCAGAGACCTGAAGCACCGAGGCCTGGAAGTCCTGGATCACCTCCTGGGGGGGGCACAAAGTATAGGGGGGGTCCCCAAGCATTCAGGGCCCCCCCAGAAAAGAATCCAGGGGGTTGGGGCACCCCAAAAAAGCCCCAGTATCCAAGACCACCCCTCCCATCCAACCACACCCCCCCCCCAGGGTACGCAGGCATTCAGGACGACGCCCCCCCCAGAGCTCTGGGCCCCCCCAAAAGGACCCAGGGATCGGGGACACCCCCCCCAGGGTGGCCCTAAAGATCTGGACACCCCCCTCAGGGGTCTGGGCCCCCCCAAAAAGAACCCAAGAATTAGGGAAACCCCCCAAAATGGCCCTAAGTATTTGGAAACCCCTCCCCAAAGTGGTCCCAGACCCCACCCACCAGTAGCCACGCCCCCAGCACCCCAAGCCACGCCCCCACCCGAGGCCACGCCCCCTCACATTGCAGGTGAAGTTGTGCCAGGACTTGGAGACCTGGGGGAGCTTCTCCTTCTTCTTCCAATTGGGGGGGGCCCCCTCCCGCACCGGCTCCTGGGGGCGGGGCATGAGGGGAAGGGGGCGTGGCTTAGAAGGGGCGTGGCTTAGAAGGGGTGGGGCTTAGATTGGGCATAGCCCCCCCCCCCAATGGATGGGGGGAGGGAAAAGGAAGGGGGGAGACTGGGGGGGTGGAGCCTAAAGGTTGGTGGGGCCTCATGGGGGCGGAGCTAAGGGGGAAGGGGTGGGGTTTGAGGGGTGGGTGTGGCCAAGGGGGTGGAGCTACAGGGATGCTGATCCTAAAGGGGGTGGGGCTAAGAGGTTGAACCACCCCAAGTGGGTGGAGATAAGGGGGTGCCCCACCCCCAAGGGGGCGTGGCCTTGCCATTGTGGGGGTCCCCCCCCCTCAGGGACTAGGGGGGAACCTAACACCTGCCTTCTCTTCCTCTGATAGGCTGTTCCTAGAGGGGGCGTGTCCTTCCCTAAGCCCCGCCCCTACCTTGGCGGCGATCATGTAGGGCGGGACGATGTCGATGTTCATCTCCTGGAACAGCTCCCGGCACTGCATGGAGATGAAATCCCCGGCCAATGGCGACTTGACGATGCCTACAGGGGGCGTGGCCACTGGTGAGTCACCTGGCCACGCCCATGCCACGCCCCTGACAAAGCCCCGCCCCTTTTTACCTTGCTGGAGGATGTAGCCATCGTGGACGGGGATGGCGGTGGTGTGGGTGGCCCCGCTGTCCAGGACCAACCCCGTGCTGCGCCCGTTAGCGAAGCTGGGCCCTCGTTAAGGGCATGCTAATGAGGGGGGGGGGGGACCCGCTAACAAGGGGGGCGGGCTAATGAGGGGGGGAGACACCTCCTAATGAGGGGGCTAGCTGCTAATGAGGGGTGGGGTGCTAATGAGGAGCCGCTGGTGGCTGTCCCATGGGGTGAGGCGTGAAGCCCCGCCCCCAGGTAGTTAATCAGCCAATCAATAGGTTAATGAAGCCTTAACGAGCTAATCACCACCTCTAGCCCCACCCACCTCTAGCCCCGCCCACCTTAGCCCCTCCCACCCCCAACTCCACCCCCCCAGCCATCGTGTGACCACCCAATCCAGGGCCTTCCCTCTCTGGTGTGGGCGTGGCCAGGGTGGGATTGGATCGCCATTGGTCCAGGTGCTGGGGGCGTGGCCTTGGGCAGGGGGCGTGGCCTAGGATACGCAGTGAGCACGGGGGTCTTGCAGAGGAAGAAGGCGGGGGATGTTGTAATGCTCAAACATCAGCTCCGTCAGCTTCTCCCGCTTGGCACGCGTGTTCCACTGCGGGGACACGCGGGGATACGTTGGGGACACGTGGGGACACCTCGGGGACATGCAGTGGAGGGGGCGGAGTCACCTACGGGCGCCTCGGACATGAGGACGGGGTGAAGGCCGGGCTCTGACTTGACGTGTTTGCCGTAGGTGTGGTCCAAGATGGCCTGGAAACAATCCCAGTCCTCGACTGGGGACACTGGGGGTGAGTGGGGACATGCGGGGGGACAACATGGGGGGGACACAGAACCTCTGGTGTCCCTATGAGGTGACACCAATGTCATGGTGGCCCCATGAAGCAACCCCAAGGTGTGGTGACCCCAAGGTGTGGTGGCCCCATGATGTGACCCCATTGTCATGGTGGCCCCATGAGGTGACCCCAAGGTGTGGTGGCCCCATGTGGTGACCCCAGTGTCATGGTGGCCCCATGAGGTGACCCCCAAGGTGTGGTGGCCCCATCAGATGTCCCCCAACCCCATGATGATCCTGTTGGGTGTCCCCAACCCCCCCGAAATGCCTCCTATGAGTTCCCCATGACCCCACAGCGTGTCCCCATCCCTGTGTGCCCCCCTGGGAGGTGTCCCCAAGGTGTCCCCACTCACTCATGCCGTTCTTGAGGGGGGACAGGACCTCCATGGCCTCGCGGGCCACGTGCAGGGCGTTGGTGTCGATGTAGTAGACCTTCCCCCCCTTCTTGTCCTTGTCACCCTCCAGCTCCAGGGCCACCTCCTCCGGTGACAGCACCCCCACCGTGGTGGGGAAGTCCGCCTGCCACCACCCCGTCACCACGGGGACACCGGGAGGAGACACGGGGACAAAGGGGGTGGCCTTGGGGACACCATGGCCATGGAGGTGCCACCACCATGGGGACGTTGGCCTATGGGTGGTGGCCTTGGGGACACCATGGCCATGGGGACGTTGACTTATGGGTGGTGGCCTTGGGGACATCATGGCCATGGAGGTGCCACCACCATGGGGACGTTGGCCTATGGGTGGTGGCCTTGGGGACATCATGGCCTTGGGGACATTGATCTATGGGTGGTGGCCTTGGGGACATCATGGCCATGGAGGTACCACCACCATGGGGATGTTGGCCTATGGGTAGTGGCATTGGGGACACCATGGCCATAGAGGTGCCACCACGATGGGGACGTTGACCTATGGGTGGTGGCCTTGGGGACATGGGGGGACACGCGGTGACACCCACCTTGGGACAGTCCTCCCCGGCGTACCCCGCCCGCACCGAGAAGGAGCCGATGTCAAAGACCAGAGCCCCCACCTCATCTGGGGAGGGGGGACACACAGTGACACCGGGGGGGGTCACAGTGACACCGGGGGGGACACACACACGGTGACAGCGCCACCACAGCCCCCCCGGTGCCACCATACCCCCCTTATCCCACCCCCCCCATCCTCCCCTCCCCTCTCAGTATCCCCGCTCCGTGTCCCCGCCCCCTTTCTCCTTATGGCCACGCCCCTCCCGCTCTGACCACGCCCCCTCCCCTCTGGCCACGCCCCCTCCCCGGTGCCCCCCCCCCCCCCCCCGCTTACCGCCGCCGTAGACCCCCCCGCTCATGGCGGCGGCCGCGGGTTCAGCACTGGACAGCGCCCGGCAGCGGGGGTGGGCGGGGCGGGGGCGCAGCCAATCAGCGCCCGCCGTTCTGCGCGCACGCTGATTGGTCGCCGCGGCAGACAATGAGGGTGGCTTAAAGGGACAGGCGCCATTTTGCTGGGGGGGGGGGGGAACCAGGCGTCCAGGACACGCCCCCTTTTGGGGGCGGGGCTTGGATGGGGCTGGGGTGTGGGTGCTGGCTCCTCCCCTTTGTGGGCGTGGCCTCGCGGGACCCGGGCGGTTGGGCCACGCCTCCTTAAGGGGGAAGTGTCCGTGACTGGAAGGGAGGGGGGCGTGGCTTAGAATGGGCGTGGCTTTCCAGGGCCTGTCGTGTGGGTGGTGGCTCCTCCCCTTTGTGGGCGTGGCCTGACGCGACCGTATTGTAAAGGGGCGGATCCCACTGTGACAAGCCCCGCCCACTTCACGGATGGGCAGAGCTTCCTGAGGCCCCACCCACCTCGGGGAAAAGGGGCGTGGCTTCACGAGGCCACGCCCACCACGGGGTGGGACCCACAGAGCCCATTGATGTTTTTCTTTGAGGGGGCGGGGCCTACGCGAGGGGCGTGGTCAGATCTGGGGAGGGGGCGTGGCCTTGTGGGGCCCCCCCCAGCCCCACACGGAGCCCCCAAGATGGCGGCCGCGCCTCGTGTCACGTGATGTCGGCTTCTCCGGGGGGCAGGTTCCGAGGGGGCGGGTTCCGGGGGGCGTGGTTATGATAATAGTGGGCGTGGTTTGGGGGGAGGGGGTGTGGGTTCGACCCCGGAAGCGGAAGTGGAGGTGGTGGCGGAGGGGACTAGGAGAGGTGCGGGAATGGGGGGGGGCTATATGGGGCTCGGGGGCTCTATGGGGTTCTGGGGGGGGGTATAGGGGGTCTGGGGGTGTGTGTGGGGCTTGGGGGGTTATAGGGGGGCTATGGGGCTCGGGGGGGGGCTATGGGGCTTTGAGGGGGGCTCTGGAGGGCCCCTGGGATTCTTGGGGGGGTTACAGGGATCCTGGGGGGGTCAGAGGGGGTCCTTGGAGGGGGGTTATGGGTCTTTGGGGGGTTCCTGAGGGTCTGGGGGGGTTATAGGGGCCCTGGGGGGGCTATGGGGGGCCTTGGGGGGGGTTATGAGGGTCGGGGGGGGTACCTGACACCAGCCCCCCCATCTCTCCCCCCCAGAATGTCCTCAGGCCCCACTCCAGCCCCATGCGCCTCACCAGGGGGGTCCCCGAAGATGATGACTGGGGGAGGAGGGAGTGAGGGGGCCCCCCCCTCTTCCCACCCCCGCCGCCGGGGAGCCCCCCCCCGCCCCCCTTCCCTTCCCGCCCCTTCTCTTTCCCCCCCCGCCACCGACGTCTTCGTCACCACCCGCACCGATTTCCGCGCTCAGCTCCGCCGCTGCCAGCGCCTGCTGGGGCCCGGGGGGGGCCCGCTCACGTCTGGGGGCGCCCCCCCTTCTTTCGGGGGACCCCCCCCGGGGGAGCTGCGCCTCCACGGCCTGGGCCTGGCCGTGCCCCGCGCCATTAACTTGGCCTTGCAGCTGCAGGCGGGGGCCCCCGGCGCCCTGCGCCTCCACGCCAGCACCTCCTCCGTCACCCTGCCCCCCCTCGGGGGGCCCCGCAGGAAACGGGGACCCCCACCAGGAAGAGGGGGTGGCGGGGAGGGGGAGGGGTGGGAGGAGGGGGAGGGGGACGAAGATGAGGGGGGTGCCCCCCGGCTCCGGCATAACTCGGCCATTCACATCAGGGTCTGTCGGGAGGCACCGTGTGCTTGAGGGGGGGTGTGGGGGGGCCCGCGGGGTCTTGGGGGGCACCCCAGGGTCTTGGGGGGCTCCTTGGGCGGCACCTTAGGGCCTTGGGGGGCACCCCAGGGTCTTGGGGGCTCCTTGAGGGGCACCTTAGGGCCTTGGGGGATACCCTGAGGTCTTGGGGGGCTCCTTGGGGGGCACCTTATGGCCTTGGGGGGCATCCCAGGGTCTTGGGAGGCTCCTTGGGGGGCACCTTAGGGCCTTGGGGGATACCCTGAGGTCTTGGGGGGCTCCTTGGGGGGCACCTTAGGGCCTTGGGGGGCACCCCAGCGTCTTGGGGGGCTCCTTGAGGGGCACCTTAGGGCCTTGGGGGGCACCCCAAGGTCTTGGGGGGGTTCCTTGAGGGGCACCTTAGGGTCTTGGGGGGCTCCTTGAGATCCTGGGGCACTGCTTAAGAGGCACCTTAGGGTCTTGGGGGGCACCCCAGAGTCTTGGAGGGCACCCTGAGATCCTGGGGGGCACCTTAGGTCCTTGGGGGGCACCTCAGGGTGTCGGCATCACCCTGGGGTGCGCTCTGAGGGCTTGGGAGGCACACCGGGGTCATGGGGGGCACCCCAAGGTCTTCGGGGGCTCCTTGAGGGGCACCTTGGGATCTTGGGGGGCACCCTGAGATCCTGGGGGGCACCCTGGGGGGCACCTTAGGACCTTGGGGGGCACCTCAGGGTGTTGGGGTCACTGTGGGGGGCACCTTGACATCATGGGGGGCACCCTGAGGGCTACTCTAGGGCCTTGGGGGGCACCTCAGGGTGCTGGGGTCACCCTGGGGGGCACCCTGAGATATTGGGGGGCTCCCCAGGGCCATGGGGTCACCGTAAGATGAGGCCACCAAGGTGCCACCAAGAAACTGGGGCCACCACGAGCCACCGCGGCCAAGGCCACCAAGATGTCACCAATGGCCCACGGCCACCATGAGCCACGGCGTGACCCAGGGCCACCGAGGTGCCACCGAGAGACTGAGGCCACCGTGACCCAGGGCCACCACGAGCCACCGGTGGTCTTGGGGCCACCAAGACCCTCGATGCCACTCCCACCCCCCCCCAGGACCCCCCAATAAAGCCGGTGACAACAGTGACAGTGTCACAGCCCTTGGGGGGGGGTCTGGGGGGACCCTGGGGGGGGTGGGGACATGGGGAGGGTGGCGACATTGGGGGGGGGGGCCCAGGCGTCCGCCCATGTGTCCCCCGTGGCCCCCCCCATCGCCGGGCCCCCCCCCGCTCGCCCTTTGGCCCCGCTGGCGCCGCGGGGACCGGCCCCGGGGCCGGGCCGTGCCGAGCCGCACGTAGGGGCCTGGCAGGGGGCCGGGGGGGGACAGGGGGGGCCCCCCCGACCCTGGGGACCCCCCCATGTCACCAAGGACCCCCCTCCCCGCAACACCAGGGACCCCCCTAAACACCACCACCCCCCCCACCCCACCTCCAGACGCGGGGTCCCCTCCCTGCCACCAAGACGGGGACACCCCCCCGTGTGACGTGTGTGTGTCCCCTCGTGTGACACTGTCCCCCCCGTGGGGGTCCCCGTGTGTCCCCCCCCCGGGGCCGTGGTGGCGCCGGTGGCCGTGAGGTGACGGTGCCGGTGACGCTGCCCCATTGTTCGGCCGCTTCATCCGGTCACGTCCCCGCGTGTCACCCGTGTGTGTCCCCCGTGTCACCTCCGCCGTGTCACCCGTGTCACCCCTCCCATGTCACTCGTGTCCCCCCCACGTGTTCAGGGTCTCCAGTCCTGGTGTGTCCCTGTCGCTGTGTCCCCATGCCACGTCCCCCTCCATGTCCTTGTCCCCATCCCTGTCCCTGTGTTCCCCCATCTCCCTGTCCCCAGACCTCTGTGTCCCCAGCTGTGTCTCTATGTCCCCATCCCTGTCCCATGTCCCTGTGTCCCCCCCATTCCCCATGTCCTCTATCTGTGTGTCACCAATGTCCCCACGTCCCTGTCCCACTTCCCCATCCCGTGTCCCTGTCCCCCCATCCCTGTCCCCTTGTCCCCACGTCCCCATTCCTACACCCCTGTCCCCACATCCCCATCCTGTGTCCCTGTCCCCCCATCCCTCTCCCCTTGTCCCCATCCCTGTCCCTGTGTCCCCAACCCCATCCCACTTCCCCATCCCATGTCCCTGTCCCCCCATCCCTGTCCCCTTGTCCACATGTCCCCATCCCTGTCCCCATGTCCCCATCCTGTGTCCCTGTTCCCCCCATCACTGTCCCTTTTTCCCCATGTCCCTGTGTCCCCAACCCCATCCCACGTCCCCATCCTGTATCCCTGTGCCCCCATCCCTCTCCCCTTGTCCCCACGTCCTCATCCCTGTCCCCATGTCCCCAACCCCATCCCACGCCCCCATTCCCACATCCTCGTCCCCAATGTCCCCACATCCCCGTCACCCCGTGACTCCATCCCCCCATTCCCCATATCCCTGTCCCTGTGTCCCCAATGTCCCCACATCCCCGTCCCCATCCCGTGTCCCCCCCCTCCCCGTCCCCCCGCCATCCCGGCGCCGTCCCCGCGTGGCGGGGGACAGCGGTGGCCCGTGGCCAGCGGCCGACGTGCGGTGCCCGGCGCGGCCTTTTCCTCGATGGCCGAACCTCAGCGGGGGGGGGGTGGAGGTGGCCCCACACACACGGATGGGGAAACCCCCACCCCACCCCCCCAAAAAGGGCCCTTCCGGCCCCGCGGCCCCTGGGATCAAACATTAACCGGGGAGGGGACGGGGGGACGCGGTGACGGGGGGACGCGGTGACGGGGACGGCCACAGCCCCGGGGCCACCCAGGGACCCCCCGTGCCATGAGCAGCCGGCGATGGGGGCGGCGGGTGAGTGGGGGGGGGCACCCAGACTCCCCCTTTTGGGGTTTGGGGGGGGGGTCCCATGGGGGGGTGACACACAGGGGGGGATGGGGCATCAAAGGGGAGGGGGCCCGGGGGGGGTCCCAGGGGTCTGGGGGGGACTCAGGGGGTTTGGGGCCCTGGGGGATATTGGGGGGGTCCCAGGGGTTGGGGGTCCTGGGGGACACTGGGGGGGGATGGGGTGGACCCGGGGGCTGAGGGGGACCAGGGGGGTCCCAGGGGTTTGGGGTCCTGGGGGACACTGGGAGGGAACCCACGGTCTGGGGGGGTCCCAGGGGTCGGGGGTCCTGGGGGACACTGGGAGGAGTGGGGGGGAACCCGGGGTCTGGGGGAGTCTCAGGGAGTCTTGGGGGGCCCAGGGTTTGGGGGGTCCCAGGGGACCCCATGTGGGTGGCGGGACCAAGGGGTCTGGGAGGGTCCCAAGGGACATTGGGGGGGTGGGGGGACCTCGGAACTGGGGGGACGCTGAGAGGTGGGGGGACCCCAGGTGGGTGGGGACTCCCAGAGGTCCAACTCAGAGCATCCCCATCCCCAGTGCAGCTTCTGGGGGGGCTCTTGGGGGTCCCTGACCCCCCCCTTTGTGTGTGTGTCCCCCCCTCAGGGCTGTGTGCGCTGGTGCTGATGCTGCTGGGGGCCCCGGGGCGCCCCGATGTCCCCCCCGGCCCCCCCTCACTCTGCGACCCCCGGGTGATGGAGAGATTCATCCTGGAGGCGCGCGACGCCGAGAGGGGGCTGGTGAGTGGGGAGGGGACACACAGGGACATTGGGGGGGGCTTGGGGACACCCTCGGGGGGGGAGTTTGGGGACCCTGGGAGGGTTTGGGGACACTGTGTGGGGGGCAGAGGGACACTGGGGGGATTTGGTGACTGCGTGAGGGGGGGTTTGGGGACATCAGGGAGGGGTTTGGTGACACTGGGGGGACACAAGGACACCAGGAGGGGTTTGGGGACCCCCTGGGGGGGTTTGGGGTCACAGGGTGTAGGGGGTGGGGGTGACAGTGTCCCCCCCCCTGGACCCCCAGGCTGGCTGTGGCGCCCCCTGTGACCTCCCCGAGGCGGTGGCGGTCCCCGACCCCGGTGTCAACTTCAATGAATGGCGGCGGATGGACGTGAGTGGGGGGGAACTGGGGAAACTGGGAGAATGGGGGAATGGGGGGAACTGCGAGAATGGGGGAACTGGGGGGAACTGGGAGAATGGGGGAATGGGGGGGACTGGGGGGAACGGGAGGGAATGGGGCAACTGGGGGGATGGGAGGACTGGGGGGAACTGGAGGGAATGGGGGAACTGGGAGAATGGGGGAACTGGAGGGATGGGGGGGACTGGGGGGAACTGGGAGAATGGAGGGACTGGGGGGACTGGGGGGAACTGGGAGAATGGGGGGAACTGGGAGAATGGAGAGACAGGGGAACTGGAGGGAATGAGGGGAACTGGGGGGAACTGGGAGAATGGAGAGACTGGGGGGGACTGGGGGGAACTGGAGGGAATGGAGAGGCTGGTGGGATGGGGGGACTGGGGGGAACTGGGGTAATGGAGAGACTGGGGGAACTGGAGGGCACTGGGGGACTGGGAGAACTGGGAGAATGGAGAGACTGGTGGGGACTGGATGAAACTGGAGGGAATGGGGGAACTGGGGGGATGGGAGGAATGGGAAAACTGGGGGGACTGGGAGGTGATGGGGGGTCTTCATGGGATGGTGGCCATCCTGGGTGTCCCCTGGGTGTCCCCAAGCCCCTTGTGACCCTGTGACCCCCCGTGCCCGCAGGCAGGGGCGCGGGCGCAGGCGGTGGGGGGGGGCCAGGCGGTGCTGGTGGCCGCTGTCCTGCGGGCGCGGGAGCTGCTCCCGGACCCCCAACTGCGCCCCACGTTGGACCGCACCTACAGCGCCGCCCGCAGCATGGCCCGGCTGCTCCGGGGGGTCCCCGCCCCGGTATGGGGGGCTGGGGGGGGGATTCTGGGGGGTCTTTGCCCTGGTGTGGGGAGGGCCTGAGGGATTTTAGGGGGGGCTGGGGGGATCCTGAGGGGTTCTGGGGGTCCTAAAGGGGGTCTGGAGGGGTCCTTGACCCAATATGGGGGTGTCTGGGAGGGTCCTGAGGGGGTTTGGGAGGTCTGGTGGGTTCTGAAGGGGGTCTGGGGGGTCCTAGGGGGTTCTGGGGGTCCTGAAGGGGTTCGGGGGGGGTCCTTGTCCCAATATAGGGGGTCTGAGAGGGTCCTGAGGGGTTTTGGGGGGGTCTGGTGGGTTCTGAAGGGGGTCTGGGGGGTCCTAGGGGGTTCTGGGGGGTCCTGAAGGGGTTCTGGGGGGGTCCTTGTCCCAATATAGGGGGTCTGAGAGGGTCCTGAGGGGTTCTGGGGGGGTCTGGGGGTCCTGAAGGGGTCCTGGGGGTTCTGGGGGGTTCTGAAGGGGGTCTGGGGGGATCCTTGACCCAATATGGGGGGGGTCTGAGGGGGTCTTGAGGGGTTTTGGGGGGTCTGGGGGGTCCTGAAGGGGTTCGGGGGGGTCTGGCGTTCCTGAAGGGGGTATGGAGAGTCCTTGTCCCAATATGGGGGGGTCTGGGGGGACCTGGGGGTTTTGGGGGGGCCTGGGGGAGTTCCCCTGACATGGGGGGAGGGGTAGATGAGGGGTCCCTAACCCTCCCCCCTCCTCTGCTTCCCCCCTCAGGTCCCCCCCCCCCTCGGAGCCCCCCCCCGGGGTGTGGGTGCGGACCCTGGGGCGGCTCCTGGGGGTCCACAGCAGCTTCTGAGGGGGAAGGTCCGGCTCTTTCTCGCTGACGCCTGTCGCCGATGATTGACAGCTGTCAATCAGCCACCCCCTTCTCCTCCCCCCACACCCTGACCCCCTCCCAACACCCCCCCCCCGACCCTGCGGCCCCTCCCCCCCGGGTACGTTGGACGTCCCGGCAGGTGATTGACAGCTGTCAATCCTCCTCCTCCTCCTCCTGCTGCCTGAGCGGTGATTGATTGACAGCTGTCACTCAGGGGGAGACGCAGCCCCTCTCTCCCCCATTCCCCCCCCCCATAACTTAATGTAAACACGAGAGTATTTATCTGAGCTCTGGCTCCGCCTCCTCCCTGAACCCCAAAATGGGGGGGCCCCCAAATCCTCTGGGACCCCCCTGGACCCCAGGGACCCCCAAAAAACTCTGGGGTCCCCCCTGAATGCCTGGGCCCTCCCCAAATCCTCTGGGACCCCCCCAAAATCTCTGGGACCCCCCCAGACTACAGGGACCCCCCCAAAGCCACTGGGACCCCCAAAACCTTTAGGGCCCCCCCAGACCCCTGGGACCACCAGGACCACAGGGACCCCCCCAAATCCTCTGGGACCCCCCCAAAATCTCTGCCCCCCCCTCAGACTACAGGGACCCCCCCAAAGCCACTGGGACCCCCAAAACCATTAGGGCCCCCCCCCAGACCCCTGGGACCCCCAGGACCACAAGGACCCCCCGGACCACAGAGACCCCCCCAAAGCCACTGGGACCCCCAAAACCTTTAGGGCCCCCCCAGACCCTGGGACCCCCAGGACCACAGGGACCCCCCGGACCACAGGGACCCCCCCAAAGCCACTGGGACCCCCAAAACCTTTAGGGCCCCCCCAGACCCCTGGACCCCCTGGACCACAGCGACTCCCCCCAAAAGCCACTGGGGCCCCCCAGGGACCCCCCCCAGAGCCACTGTGACACCCCCCCCCAGACACCAGGTACCCCCCTGGACCCCTCTGTGTCCCCCCAAAGCTACTGGGGGCTCCCTCACCCAGACCCCTGGGGCCCCTCTGGGACCCCCCCAAATTCACTGGGACCCCTCAGGGCCCCCCCCCCAGCCCCTTTGGGACCCCCCCCCCTGCCCTGGGGTCAATGCCCGGGGTCAGATAAGGGGCAGCCAGACCGGGAGGCGCCGGGGCGTGGCCTCCACGCAAGCCACGCCCCCTCCCTACAGAGCCACGCCCCCTCCCCACAAACCCCACCCCTTTCCCACATAGCCACGCCCCCTCCCACGCAAGCCCCGCCTCATCCCGCCATAGAAGCCACGCCCCCCTCCCACATAAGCCCCGCCCATGTCCCCGCCCCCGCCCCTTCTTAGCGGCTGGGGCTCAGCGGCTGAGGGGTGAGTGGGGGGGGGGAGGTTTTAGAGGGTCCCAGGGGGGTTTGGGGGGGGATGGGGGGAACAGGGGGATGGGGGGGGGACACAGGGGGATGGGGGGGTTATCGGGGGGGGGGGTGGGGGACATGCAGGGGGAGTGGGGGAGGGGTAAAGTTTGATCGGGGGCAAAGTTCACCCTTGGGGGGGGGGTGAAATGCAGCCTTGTGGGACCCCAGGGCCCCCTGGGGACCCCCCCCGGGACCTGCCTGGACCCCCCCAAAACCCCCAGACCCCCCCTGGGACGCCCCAGACACCCCCTTAGGACCCCCCTTAGGTCCCCTCTGGGTCACTCTGGGCTCCCTTGTGACCCCCCAGACCCCCAGGGACCCCCAGGGACCCCCAAAGATCCCCCCGGACCGCCCCTGGGACCCCCAGGACCCTCTCAGATCCCCTTAGGTCCCCCCCAGGACCCCATCAGGGCCCCCCCCCAGGACCCGCAGCAATGGAGACCCTGAGACGCTGCTTCTATGGACGGGTAACCCCCCCACCTCAAAAAGGAGCCCTCCAGACCCCCCTAACCCCCCCTCCCCCCCCCCAGGGGGGGGTTACCCCCGCACCCTCCCCCACCAGCGGGGACCCCATCCCCTCCCCCACCCCCCCCCCCGGTGACGCTGTGCCACAGCCCCCAGGGGAGGGGCCCGTGTCCTATTCCCGACACCGGGACCCCCGAGGAGGGGGAGGGGCTGCAGAGGAGGAGGGGGAGGAGCCTATGGTACAGTTGCCACGCCCACGGACACGCCCACACCGCAGACCACGCCCCTTTTCCCGCCCATGGCTCCACCCCCTCGTCACCCTGGCACTGGGCTCCGCCTCCGCCTTCCTGGCAGGTAGGGGATGCCCCTGACCCCGCCCCCTCTGCCCTAAGCCACGCCCCCTCCCAAGCCACGCCCCCATCCCAAGCCACGCCCCCAATCTGGCCACGCCCACCCCCTCTTCTCCCCTCCCCTTTTGTCCCTGCCCAGGGCTGTTGGTGGCCGGGATTGGCCACGTCCCCTGTAGGGGCGGGGAAGGGGCGGGGTCTGAGCTCGGAGGCCCCGCCCAGGACGAGGTGGTGGGCGGGGCCATCGCTGAGGCTCCGCCCACTTGGCCCCACCTACGGGAGCTGCTGCAGCGGCACTGCGGGAGGAGCGGGTGGAGGCCTGGGTGCGGTGAGTGACCTCTGACCTTTGCTCTCTTGCCCTCAACCTTGACCTCTGACCCCTGACCTTTGCCCCCCCACACCCCCCCAGGGAGGTCAGCGCGGAGCCACATGGGGCGGGGTCAGAGAGGGGGCGGAGCCTGGCCCAGGCTGTGCTCAGCGCCATGGTGGGGGCGGGGCTTACCCGGGCCTGGAGCCGCCCCCAGCCCCTCCCCCTCCCCACACGGTATGGGGGGCGTGGCCGGGGGGCG
Organism: Podargus strigoides; assembly: GCA_028020825.1. Taxonomy (NCBI): domain Eukaryota; kingdom Metazoa; phylum Chordata; class Aves; order Caprimulgiformes; family Podargidae; genus Podargus; species Podargus strigoides. The sequence continues at coordinate 16,401 of JAQJZH010000059.1, forward strand.
TGGCCAGGGGGAGGGGACAGTGGGTGTGGTCGTGGGGTGTGGAAAGGGCGGGGTTATGGGGTAGGGGGCGTGGCCATGGGACTTTTGCTCATGGGGGTTCATTTGGGGGGTGGGGGTTGGGGGTCAGGGGGTGTCAGGGGGGTGGAGGGGGTCAGGGGGCGGGGTCTCAGGGTCAGAGGTCACAGGGATCAAAGGGGAGGTGGGGTCACAGGGGTCACGCCAATGGGGGGTGTGGGGGTCCTGGGGGGATCCCAGGGGTCATGGAGGGGACTGGGAGGGCTGATGGGGGTAACCTTGACCCCCTGACCCTTGACCTTTGACCTCTGACCCCGCAGGGGGTCGGTGTCACTGCTGTGGGTGGACGCGGAGGGGCGGGAGCTGGAGCAGCTCCCCCTCGACCCCGAGGCCTTCTGCGCCTGGAGCGCCTCCGGCAACGCCACGGTACCCCCTGACCTTTGACCTTTGACCCCCTCCACCTTTACCTTTGACCTCTGACCCCTGTTCCCCCCATACACAGGGCGGGGTGGTGTACGGGCACTACGGGCGCCCCCAGGACCTGGCGCTGCTGCGGGCGCGGGGGGTGTCACCCCGCGGGAACCTCCTGCTGCTGCGCCTGGGCAGGGGCCCCCCCGCCGCCAAGGTGGGCGGGGCCTCGGGGGGCGGGGCCTATGGGGGCGGGGCCACGGGTGTGGGGTGGGGGAGGGGGGATGGGTGGGGGAGGAGGGATGGGGGGAGGGGATGGGGGCAGGGGCCATGAGGAGGGGAGGGGCCAATGGGGAGGGGCCAGGAGGAGGAGACATGGGGGAGGGGCCATGAGGGGAGGGGCCATGGGGGGAGGGGCCAGGAGGAGACATGGGGGGGGTCATGGGGGGAGGGGCCAGGAGGAGGAGACATGGGGGAGGGGCCATGAGGGGAGGGGCCATGGGGGGAGGGGCCAGGAGGAGACATGGGGGAGGGGCCACGAGGGGGAGGGGCCATGGGGGGAGGGGCTGAGAGAGGCCACAGGGGGAGGGGTTGAGGGTTGGGGTCCCCTTTAGGACGGGGAGGGGGGGGAAGGGAGCTCCCCCCATGTCCCCGTGTGTGGGGGAGGGGCCAGGAGGGGGAGGGGGCCATGGGGGAGGGGCTGAGAGAGGCCACGGTGGGGGAGGGCTGGGGGTTGGGGTCCCCTTTTGGGGGGTGGGGGGTGGGGGGAGAGGGGCTCCCCCCATGTCCCCTTGTGTGGGGGAGGGGCTGATGCAGGGTGTGTGTCCCCCCTCCCCCCACAGGTGGCAGCGGCAGCGGGGGCGGGGGCCATCGGGGTGCTGCTGTACCCCCGACCCCCAGGACACGGCCGGACCTGGGGGGGGGCCCGGTCTGGGGGGGGACACGGCTGTGACCGTGCATGTGAGTGGGGGGGAGGGGCATGGGGGGGGGTCCTGGGGGGTTGGGGAGCAATTTGGGGGGTGTGGGGGGAGATTTGGGAGGGGCTGGGGGGGTGCTGGGAGTGCTGGGGGGGCATTGAGGGGGCCCATGGGGAGGGGGTGGGGCATGGGGGGGCCATATGGGGGTTGGGGGGGGTTGGGAGGGATTTGGGGGGGGGGTGTCCCCCCGTTTCTGAGGTGTCCCCACAGGTGCAGGAGGGTTCAGGGGGACCCCTACAGCCGGGGGTTCCCCTCTTTCACCGCCGGGCCCCCCCCCAGCGCCCCCCGGGGGTGCCCCCCATCCCCGCCCACCCCCTCAGTGCCACCACGGCCACCCGGCTGCTGCGGGTGAGACCCCAGGGGCCCCCTGGGACCCCCCCCAGAACCCCTGGGACCCCCCCCAGAATGCCTGGGACCCCGCCATGGGCCCCTGCACCCCCCCCCAAAGGCCTGAGACCCCCCCAGGACCCCTGAGACCCCCCCCCCGAATGCCCGGGACCCCCCCAGGGCCCCTGGGACGCCCCCTATGGACCACTGGAACCCCCCTAAAAGGCCTGGGGGGGAACCCCCCCCAGGACCCCCCCTCAGACCGGCTCTGTGTCCCCACCTGTCCCTCTATGTCCCCCCCCTTCCCTCCTCTGCCCCCTGTGTCCCCCCTCAGACCCCCAGGACCCCACCTGGACACCAGACCCCCCCCCCAAAGTCCTGGGACCCCCCCCATGGGCGCCTGTCCCCCCCCCAAAGGCCTGGGACGCCCCCAGAACCCCTGGGACCCCCCGTGAATGCCTGGAACCCCCCCATGGGCCCCTGGGACCCCCCCATAATGCCTGGGACCCCCCCATGGGCCCCTGTGGCCCCCCCCAGAACCCCTGAGACCCCCCAGACCCCCCCTCAGACCCCCTGTGTCCCCACTTGTCCCCCTATGTCCCCCCCCTTCCCTCCCCTGCCCCCTGTGTCACCCCCCAGGACCCCCCCCAGACCCCTGTGCCCCCCCCCCAGACACTGTCCCCCCCCCCAGGGTTATGGGGGGGGGCCGCGGGCCCCAGCCCGTTGGGGGCCCCCCCCCATTGTGGGGGCTCCGGTACCGCCCGGGCCCGGGGGGACGGCGCCTGCGGCTCAGCGTCACCGCGGGGGACGGCCCCGGGGACCCTCACCAGCGTCTTCGGGGCCCTGGAGGGGCGGCTGGAGCCCGGTGAGGGGGCGGGGCCCTGAGGGGGCGTGGCCAGAGTGGGCGTGGTCCGGGGGGCGTGGCCTAGGGGGGGCGTGGCTGCAGGGGGTGGGCCGGAGAGGGGGGTGCTGCTGGCTGGCTGGGGGCGTGGCCTAGTGGGGTGTGGCCAAGGGGCGTGGTCATGTGGGTGTGGAATGGGGTGGGGGCGTGGCCTAAGGGGGCGTGGCCAACAGAGGGGTGGAGTCGCAGAGGGGGAGGGGAGTGCTGCAGGGTGGGTGGGGGCGTGGCCAATTAGGGGCGTGGCCTAATAGGGTGTGGTCAATATGGGCGTGGTCACGTGGGTGTGGCATTGGGATGTGGGCGTGGCCTAAAGGGGCGTGGCTAGCAGAGGGGTGGGGTCGCAAAGGGGGTGGGGTCACAGAGGGGGAGGGGGAGGGGAGTGCTGCTGGCTGGGTGGGGGCGTGGTCAAGGAGGGGCGTGGCCTAAGGGGGTGTGGTCAAGAGGGGCGTGGTCGTGAGGGTGTGGTATGGGTGTGGGCGTGGCCTAAGGGGGCGTGGCCAACAGAGGGGTGGGGTCGCGGGGGGGTCACAGAGGGGGAGGTGGAGGGGAGCGCTGCAAGGTGGGGGCGTGGCCAATTAGGGGTGTGGCCTAAGGGGGTGTGGTCGAGGGGGCGTGGCATTGAGGGTGTGGCATGGGGTGGGGCGTGGCCTAAGGGGGCGTGGCTAGCAGAGGGGTGGGGTCACAGAGGGGGAGGGGGATGGAGCGCTGCAGGGAGGACGTATGCGGGGGGGGGGGGATTAGGGGCGTGGCCTAAGGGGGTGTGGTCAATATGGGGCGTGGTCGTGTGGGCGGTGGCCTAAGGGGCGTGTCCAACAGAGGGGTGGGGTCACAGGGTGGTGGGGGCACACAGGGGGAGGGGGAGGGGAGCACTGCAGGGTGGGTGGGGGCGTGGCCAAGGAGGGGCGTGGCCTAAGGGGGTGTGGTCAGGGGGGCGTGGTGATGTGGGGGTGGGGTGGGGTGGGGGCGTGGCCTAAGGGGCGTGGCCTAAGGGGGCGTGGCCTGCTGGGGTGTGGTCACGTGGGTGTGGCATGGGGGCGTGGCCTCCAAAGGGGTGGGGTCGCAAGGGGGAGGTCAAGGGCTGGGTTTCTGCAGGGAGGGGGCGTGGCCAGAGGGGGGTGTGGTCAATGAGGGGCGTGGCTTAAGGGAGGGGCGGGGCCTGTCTGGCTGACCCCGCCCCCTCGCAGACTGTTACATCATCGTGGGGGCGCAGCGGGATTCGCGGGGGCCGGGGGCGGCGGCCTCGGGGGTGGGCACCGCCCTCCTGCTGGAGCTCGCCCACCTCTTCGCCGCCATGGGGCGGGACGGTGAGGGGCGGGGCCAGAGGGGGCGGGGCCAGGAGGGGTGGGGTCAGAGGGGGCGGGGCCAGGAGGGGGTGGGGTCAGAGGGGACAGGGCCAGAAGGGGGCGGGGTCAGAGGGGGCGGGGCCAGAAGGGTGGGATGGGG